>JAHIAM010000898.1:0-74183 GCA_021605205.1 Aegilops longissima
GTGAAATAGAGTCTGGATATAACATATATATAGAGGGATCCACGAAAGGTGGAGGTATCATCGGCAGGTGTCCATAGAATCGAAGAGGGGATGATGTGTGTGTGTGTGCTGGTGTCGATAAAGTGCCATCAATTTGTGTGTGCCCGTCAAAGATATAGAGTGGCTGGCCCTCTTGGAGGTGAGAGGGACATGTGCAGTTTGTCTCTGGCATGGATACCTACTGGCGCTTCGACTATCGGTGTGTGGTGGGGAAAGGGAGGCCCAATTAACTATGAGGTACAATGGCTGGTATATGTGTGGGAGGAGGAGGCCTACCTCATGTATTAAGGAGATCGATCGCCTCATGTATTAAGGGAGATCGATCGGCATCCATGCATATGTGCGGAGAGGAATAATTGGGAGAGAGACAGAGCTAGAGTGTTGGAGGGGTGGTAGTGGGTTGCTTCTAACAAATGGTGGGATAGGCTTGCTAGACAAGCGGACACGCCTGCAATATCAATAAGAGGGAGATGGCTGCTTGTTGTGCGTGCGTGCGTGTGAGAGGCAGGTCGGGAGGCATGCACGAATGATGAGGGGGACGATGTGGCAGCGGGCGTAACTACATAGGAAGATCAATGCCCTTTTTAGAGAAGGAGACATAACTTGTGAGATGCGTCGATCGATGGGGGGTAGTTAAAGTCGATCTAGGTATATGTTGGGAGATCGATCGGTATACATGCATGTGTGTGTTAGAAGCAAATGAGGCCGAGGAAAGGATAGAGAGAGAGGGATGCATGTAGGAGGTGGTGCAGAGGCATACTATATCGGGGGGTGTCTGATCGAAGCGATGAAAGAGTGGTGGGAGTGAGGCATGGGCGGTGACAAGAAGAGGGAAGCTTGTGTTTGTGCTAGGCACACCGGCTAGAGAGGCATATCGATCGATGTGTGCCGTAAAGAAGGACTGGGGGCCTACACACACGTGGGTGAGCGACCTAAAGTGAAAGAAGAATTTGCGATGGAGCTAGAGAATCTGAGGGAGGGTGAGAGGGATGCAGGCGTGTGCATGCACAAGAGAAAGTTAGCGCTAGCTACAAAGATAAGAGGGTTGTGTGGGTGTAAAAGGACAATAGAGATCATATATACTTCATTATAAAAGCGAATTCGGATATTTGAAGAATTTATCATAGCTGTTTTAAACCGCGCATGTGTGAATATATATAACGGTGATACACATGGTGTGGTTTTGAACATGTTATACTACATTTAATATATTTTATCTCTACTCTTATAAAAAACGGAGTTGTTGATGATGGTGTGCCTGCCATCCTGCATTATAGGCCGTCCGATTTATATCTGGCGGATAGCAAGGAAACTATGATGGTTGAAGTTGGCAACAATCATGATTGTAGATTCTTATTGAAATAGAAACGAATTCAAATTTAGTTCGAATTGCAGCGGTAGTATAGACATTTGGAATGCACTAAAATGTTGGTATGAGTAGGTTACATGCATTATACAGCAAGTAAAAAATTTAATCGGACATAACATGGATTCATACTCCCTCCTTCCATCTATATAGGTCGTAATGAGATTTTTAAGACCGCCTTTGACTATTGACAAGATTAATAGTACATGACATGCACAATGTGAAAATTATATCATTGAAAGAACCTTTCACAAGAATTAAACGGTGTGCTTTGTGTAAGTTGCATGTCATATATCATTGCTCTAATATTTGGTCAAAGTTAGCATCGAAAAACGCATTAGGCCCTATATAGATGGAAGGAAGGAGTAACTTGAATAACATTTGTATAGTAAAACGGGCAAGACTCTCTCTTTGTGTGGTGTGAATAGTTTTATTTTTTCGTTTTCTTTTTGGTTGAGGAAGTGCGAATTGATTTGAGTGCATACAAGTACAATATTACTACACGTTAGGCTTGTCCTAAAATTCAACCAGCGTCTTGTTATATCCGAAAATTCAGATATCGTGCTCCCAAAACTAGCGCCTTCACAACTCGCGCTTGCTATCCCGAAATTACAGCGCAAACTCCATCCAGCTGCCAAATCCCGACCGCAAAATCCCCTTCTAACCTGAGCGAAAGGGCCGCTAGTTCAAATCGGTGGGGGTAATTTTGTAACACACCCTACATTTTGGATAAGCGCGTCCCTAAGTCATGCTTCACCCCCTCCCATCACCCCCTTTTCGACATTCGAAATCCCAGGCCGCCATAACCTCTTCGCTCCAGCCGCGAAACCCCACTGAGGGAGTCCTGGACTAGGGGGTGTCCGGACAGCCGAACTATCATCACGGCTGGACTCCAAGACTATGAAGATACAAGATTGAAGACTTCGTCCCGTGTCCGGATGAGACTTTCCTTGGCGTGGAAGGCAAGCTTGGCGATACGGATATGTAGATCTCCTACCATTGTAACCGACTATGTGTAACCCTAACCTATCCAGTGTCTATATAAACCGGAGGGTTTTAGTCCGTAGGATGAACAACAATCATACCATAGGCTAGCTTCTAGGGTTTAGCCTCCTTGATCTCGTGGTAGATCTACTCTTGTACTACCCATATCATCAATATTAATCAAGCAGGGAGTAGGGTATTACCTCCATCGAGAGGGCCGAACCTGGTAAAACATCGTGTCCCTTGTCTCCTGTTACCATCCGCCTAGAGCGCACGATTCGGGACCCCTACGAGATCCGCCCGGTTTTGACACGACATTGGTGCTTTCATTGAGTTCCTCGTGTCATCAGCGATAGGCCGATAGCTCCTTCAATCATCAACAACAGCGGTCCGGGTGAGAATTTTCTCCCGGACAGATCTTGTATTCGGCGGCTTTGCCTCGCGGCCAATTCGCTTGGCCATCTGGAGCAGATCAGCTCGCCCGGCCATCAGCTCAGATTTGGAGGTGAACTATCGGCCCGATGTCCACGAGACTTAATCTTGTGATTCGAGCCACGCCGAGCGCGCCGCCTTGTCTCGATGGGTATGATCTTGCTCTGCCGCGACGATGCCACGGAGGCCGCTTACCGCATCCGCTGCGACCCTTAATCCGGGCGGATTCCCGATCGAGGGCGAGTGGTTGGACACCGCCTCGGGGCCTCGATCTCTGCGGTGATTGGGCGAACTCCATCCTGTCCTGCGAAGACCTTGACTCGAGTGCGGACTCCTCTGCGGACTATGAACCCTCAGCGCCCCACATCGAATCCGATTGGCGCGGTCATGGAGTTCACTACGCTGACATCTTCGGTACTCGCCCTTTGGCGACATCCTGATTCACTAAAGTCTCTCTCTTTATCCGGAGAGCCTTGGCGGACTACGGACAGGAAGGTTGGGATCTGACGACGAAGAAATTCAACGAACACCCACCACCACTTTGTAGCCCTGTCGATGATTTAACCGACATGCTCGACTTCGACTCGAAGACATTGGCGGTATGGGCGGCGATGCGGAGGCGACCAAGACCCAGCGCCTACGAGGGCCTTTGGAAGGCCACCTCGTCAAGCGACATATACATGGTGGACATCCCAAAAGATGGGACGACGATGGAACAACGGAGGATGACCCTCAAGAAGCAACGAGCGCCCGGCGTCGTGGCGCCGCTCTATCCGCCACAGCAAAAGCGGTGATTCCGGCACGGAGATAATAACACCTCGGACGGTGCGAAGACAACCCCCTCCAGCAGGGACTCGCGCGGGAGGAGGAGAAGCAAGTCCGCCTGACGGTCGAGTAGAAAGAAGGTAGATGGCGATAATTATCGCCTCCCTCCGAAGATGAGGTAAGCCTCCGGCTGACCAATTTATCGTGCACGAGGATCGGCCGAACAGGAGTGTTTAGCGCGGCTTATGGCCACGGCAAGCAGCCTCAGAAAAAGCAGCAACAGCTTAGAGCTGACCAAGACCTGCTAGGCGACGGATGGACTGAAGTCCTTGCAGCGAAGAGTATGAACTCAACGCCCTCAAAAGCTACCCCAAGCATGAGCCGTTGCCTCGATCGGAGGAGGAAGCACCCAAGTCACCGGCGCGACATGGCAGACCGCCACCCCGTGGCGCGAGAAGCTTCTCGCCCTCGCTCAAGCCACACCCGGCGCCGCTCAAAAAGTACGAGAGCCGCAGGCAAGCGCACGGACTTGCGAGATATATTGGAGGATAAGGCAAAACATACAAGATCGATCTACGGATCGCGTGTCGTAATGACTCGGGATGATTACTGTCGCGCGGATACAGCAAACCGGTCGGGCCAACACATTAGACAAAGCTCATCGAGCTACGTCGTGATATATATCTGAGCGCCGCACACCTACTATGCTTCACGGATGAAGTAATGGATCATCAAATCACGAGGGCTTCAAACCCGTAAACACCGAATCATCGATGGTACCACAGATCCTGCGGTGCGGATGAGGACTATCTCCTCCATATCCACATGGCCCGGTGATGATCTACATGCCATCAAATACCTCCCACTCAAGCTTAAGGACCAGCTCGGCATTGGCTCAACAGCACGCGGAGAATCAATTGGTTGTTGGGAGGACACGGAAGCCGCATTCCTTGATAACTTCGGGGCACATATGTGCGACCACCGAGCGCCGATGACCTTAGCCATATAATCCAGCAGCCGGAAGAATCGGCGAGACAATTCTGGACACGGTTCCTAATAAAGAAAAATCAAATCGTTGACTGTCCTGATCCAGAGGCCCTTGCAGCATTCAAACATAACATCCGCGACGAATAGCTTGCCCGGCACCTAGGACAGGAAAAGCCGAAATCCATGGCAGCCCTCACAACACTCATGACCCGCTTTTGTGCGGGAGAGGACAGCTGGCTAGCTCGAAGCAACAACTTGGCCAAACACCACGATAGTTCGATACCAAGGACAGCAGGCAGGTCGCGTCGCAACAAGAACAAGCGCCGCGTGCTGGCGATAATGCTGAAGATCTGACGTCACGCGGATTCGAGGCTCTAAACCGGTCGCGGAAGAAGCCATTCAAAAGAAATACCCGGGCCCGTCGAACTTGGACCGAATACTCGATCGCTTGTGCGGATACATGGCACCCAACAATAATCACACCACAGAGTTGTTGGGTGTTCAAACAAGCGAGCAAGTTAAGTGCGAACTCAACGACAAGGGTTGCATAAGCGGCAGCGAGGTGAGCCCGGCCCGAACAATAGAGGACGAAGGGTTTTCCCACACAAGTGCGGACGGTGAACATGATATACACAACCCATATACCCAAAGGGGCGGAGCGTGCACTAAGGGCGTATATGCGATGGAGCCGTCGCGAAGTTCAACCCATGGTCTTCTGCCCGATCACCTTGACCGAAGGACCACCCCACTAGCATCCGTCCGGCGGTTTCACCGCATTGGTTCTTGACCCAATTTTGGCGGATTCACCTCACCGAGTCTGATGGATGGCGGTAGCACCTGAACCTGCTTTATCGGGATCTGGTCGCGCAAAATGGGCATAGACCCCTCAAGTTAAACCTACAAAGCGACCTTCAAAGGCGTCATACCGGTGTAGAGGCCAATTGTACAGGCTCGAGTTACACTCGAAGTGGTCTTCGGATCCCGGATAACTTCCGAGCGAAGAGTTAATCTTGACATCGTCCCATTCATGGCGGCTATCATGCCTTTGCTCGGACGAACCGCATTGCAAAGTTCAATGCGGTGCCGCACGCATACCTCAAGCTCAAGATGCGGCCCTCGAGGTAATCACGGTCAATGGAAACACGAGCGCTCTCTCCGAGCGGGGAGCACCGGCCCCTCGCGCGAGAGGTGCAAAGCAGCCTCTCACAGCAATTCTCGAGTCCGTCCACTAAGCGTCCGGACCTGCCAAGCGCGCCGATGGCAAACAACAAGACCGCTGGCACGATTCAAGCACGCGCAGCAATCCGGCTAACCCCAGCCCTCGCGAAACTACGAAGCCGTACTACGCATACATAACTACGCTCTGGAGATACCATGGGCATAAGGGAGGTGCGACCACGGGGCGCCGGAATGCGGCTCAACCGCAGGGGCTCCGATGTGTCATTCTTTTTATTTTTATTTTTTGTTCCTTTTCTTACTTTCAGGACTTCGTTTTCCGAAGTCCTGTCCGGCACTAGAATCGCCGAACTCACGATGCAACAGCCAGGAAGCGAAAGCTACGTCGAGTGTTGGTGGTCTCATTACGAGCATTATACCTTTTACATACCATCCCAGCTTACCCACGGAGAGGACATGTTAGATAGTCCCATCCTTGCTTATCACACTATTTGTATCGTTCGCCTTCATTGCAGTACCTTTTTGAATAAACAATACATAGCTTTTGCCTATTATTGCACTCCTTTCTTTCCTATTTTATATGTTCATTTCATGACATGGTGTACCCGTACACTTTAGTGCAGCCAATACACGGGGCTTAAGTACCCCAAAATTATGGTGTGATAAGTCGGAACACTTTCACAAGTCGGCACCGAACTTATAGCATTATATGCATTGGCTCGAATCATGTCTTGGGTCAATAGTTGGGTTTGCCGGCTCCGTGTTTTGGTACCTTCGTTCCGTTATATCGGCTAAGATAGCACGGAGAACCACTGCGATTGTGCCCCTGTTGAGCTGGGTTGAGCACCTCGGCGGAAAAGCTAAAACTGACCGTCATGATTGGGAGAGGCGAGTCGCTGTTCGAGAGGTTTTTGGTCCCTAGAAATTATGCCGCTTAGGCGAGGAACGGAATTGTCCGTCAAAGGCGTGGATAGCGCCCCAAACTCGGTCTTCGAATACTAGGGCTTCGCGAAATTTAAAATTATAGAATTCTATGGCTAAGTAGAGTGTTCAAGCATTATAAGTCCGGTTGCCTTGTTCGTTCGTTGACGCCTCCTCGATGGACCCAAGAATGGGAACAAGAGCGCTCAAGTTTATCGAACACCCACTTTTCGTGGCATGGGGATGAAGCCAATGACTTGCCATCTCTCAAATTTGATAAGCGGCCGCCTGAAGGTAATATTTTAAATTAACAAGCGTTGCTTAGCGCATATGAACAAGTTTTCAGCGTACATGATGACACAAGCGAGTCTATTCAAAATTACATCTTTGGAGCGTCATCCGCTATCTGGTGGGCACCCTTGAGAGGCCCTCATAGTACATTCGGCATGCGATGCTCCTTGCCCTTGATGGCCGTCCATCACAAGCTTCTTCACATCCAGCTTGCCCGGTGCATTTTAGCATGGGCAAGGGCCGCAGGCACCTTCAATGCGAGACGGCGCTTGATCACTTCAATCCGGAAGGCGTCCACCGCCGCTGCACTAAGCCGAAGTAGCTCCCAGGCATGGCTTCCAATGGCCACATCCGAACTATAAGGCCCTTCATGGCCTGTTCGGCGACCTTGTGGTGCTCGACCAGCTGCTGCAGTTGGTCGCTCAGGGGCACCGGACGTTCGGCCTCAGCATACTGAGACCAGAACACCTTCTCCGTCGAGCTCCCCTCCTTGGCGCGGTAGAAGCAGCGGCAGCATCCGATACACTCTGAGGCAGATCTGCGAATGCTCTGGAGAGCTCCGAATCCGGGTAAGTAATAGGTAATTCACTTTCACATTCTTGCTCTGCATAAAGAATGCCTTACCCGCCGCGATCTTCTTTATTGCCTCAATCTCCTGGAGGGATTTTTGGGCCTTGGCCTTAGCAACTTTGGCACTCTCAAGAGCCGAAGCAAGCTCGGACTCTCGGGTCTTCGAGTCACGCTCCATACCCTCGTGTTTTTCCACGAGAGCCTGGAGCTCTTGCCGTACCTCCGCCAGCTACGCCTCCCCCTTCTCTCGCTCGGTGCGCTCCGCGGCCGCTTTGATTTCGGCCACGGACACCACTTCCTTCAGGGTTGCCACCTCGTTCGTGGCCCCTGCAGTACCCATGTTATTCCTGTTATTTTTTGCAACCGAAACCTTTCTATAAGGTATTTTCTTTATTAAGGTATTACTTACCTTCCTTGTCCTCGAGCTGCTTCTTGGCAAGGCCGAGCTTGTTCTCGGATCGCTCGAGGCTCTCTCAATGCATTGACCTCCGCGGTCGGTCTGGCGGAGTCAGTCAGCGCCTTTGCATTCCCATATTGACACACTTATGTTAGACTCCTGCATATATCTTTTTAGATCCTTAGTCTAGCTTTTCTTTCCGAACACGAACTAAGTATCGGGGCTACTGTCTATCGTGTAATATTTTTACATATTCTAAACTTACCTCAAAGCCTGTTAGAAGGCTGGTACAAGCTTGATCAGCCGCTCTTGGCGGACTGAACTTCTGGATCACCACACTCATAGCAGATCGGTGCACCTCCTGGATGGAGGCTGTTAAGCGCCTCGATGCTATCCAGTGCCTCGGTTGGGCGGAAGACACGGCGTCTTACCCTTCTTCTGAAGGGCGCTTGCGGACTCGAAACCGCTGAAGGTTCCGGCATGGAGTCTGTCTGACGTCGGGTTTAGAGCCCCGGGGTCTCGCCCCCGCGCTGAGTCCGGAGATTGCCTTGCGGCGCCTCCTGCGCCACCTCCTCTTGACCAGGCCCCCTTGGGGCACCACCGAGCGTCATCCGGCGTGAGGCGATGAAGCGGCGTAGTGAAGTACTCTCCATTTCCGGCGAACTCAAGGACCCTCGCGAAGCGGCGAACTTCGCCCTTAGGCGGGCTGCATGATTGTTGGCATTAGAGAACACTATGCAATAAAAAAGCCATGGGTATCCAGGACACTTACGATCTCACGAGGGCTTGGCCCTTGTTGGCCAATCCTCCTCGTGGTTGTCGACGTTGGTGGAGAAGTCCGGAGAAGGGTTCTTCCTTCTTGGACCCTCCGGCCTCCCGGTTAGGCGGCCTTCCTTTTCCTCTCCTCCCCGGCGAGGGAGAGTTTCTTCCTCCTCATTCTCGGGAGAAGATTCGCTTGAATCGAGCGGCACCAGCGTCGGGAGCTCCTTTGAGTTCCGTTGCCTCCTTCTTAACCTTCTTCTCCGGCACCACATGAGGTACGAGCGATAGCCCGTCAATCGAGGCGTCTGCTGGAGTCTTCAGGCAAAGGCCGGACAGTTAACCTGTCCGAGACGTCTTCAACCAGTCTGTTAAAGGTTAAGGGAGTTTTAGATCCCGCATAGAGTCAAACTATGAAAAAGAGTCCCATAAAGGGTAAAATAACTCACCTCGCTGGCTTGGCGTTGCAGGCTAAATCCGATCTTGGTGGCGGATGTGGAACCTCGGCGCCTTGAACAGCACCTTCGAGGCATCTTACGTGCGTGAGTGTCGAAGAGCCTTGTCGAAGATGGGGTGTTGTGCCGGATCGAACTCCACAATTTGAAGGCCCGTTGTTGGCATGGGAGAATCCGTGGATGAGCATCACACAGGTTCGTTGACAAGCACTGAGATTCTTGTCCACCAGGTTTGGATGCATGTTTGGAGTCGGATAGCTCGTCCGAATTCCCCACGTCGAGGCCGTCTCATTCCATGATGAGAGCCGTGTGGGAAGCCAGATCTGAATTGGGGCCGCCGCCCATTTGGAGTCAGCGGCTCGGTGATATAGAACCATCCGATTGCCACCTTTATTGTCTCCACAAAGGCCCTCGAGCCATAGGACTTTGGCCATCTTGCCAACCATGGCACCTCCGCACTCCGCTGACCGCCCACTACCTTGGACTGGACGTTGAAGATCTTCAGCCATAAGCGAAGTGAGGCTGGATGCAGAGGAAGGCCTCGCACACGACGATGAATGCCGAGATGTTGAGGATGAAATTCGGGGCCAGGTCATGGAAGTCCAGGCCGTAGTAGAACATGAGCCCCCGAACAAATGGGTGAAGTGGGAAACCTAGTCCGCGGAGGAAGTGGGGGAGAAACACCACCCTCCCATGGGGCCTAGGGGTTGGAATGAGCTGCCCGCATGGGCAGCCGGTGCTTGGATGTTGCTGGACAAGTATCCGGCCTCCGCAGCTTTGTGATGTGCCCCTCCGTGGCGGAGGCCATCCACCTGCCCCGCTCGGACATAGTTGGACAAGGTTGAGGTGGGGTGTGCGGACATGGGCGCTGGGCTCGAGTCTTGTGAAATGGATTAACAAAGGAGGAAGAAGGCGTGGGTGAAAAGCGGATCCTTATCCCCTTATATGGACGGACGGAGCTATCGTCCCCCACCAACTGGTAAACTACTTATCTCCCAAAGCGCCGTAATCAATGGCGCGGATGGGTTACTACGTCCGTATTGATGAGAATCCCGGAATAAGGGGCACGATCTATGCTTTGATAAGGCGTGCCAAGAAACCGCTTCGCTAACGGCGGTGGAACAGTAAAAAAGATTCATGTGAAGGCCTGGTGTAGGTGCGATGTCACGCCGCTGGAATCGTCGGCAGATCTGTGCAAAAGTTATTCTCTCTACGGTGGTATGTGGAACTTATTTTGCGAGCGGACACAATCCTGGTGTTCAAAACCTTCTATGAAGTATTCGGAGGAAAACCGCCTTGCAATGCCGAAGACAATATCGCGCGGACTCGTCATCATTGAAGCCTGGTTCAGGGAGCTCTTGAGGAGTCTGGACTAGGGGTGTCGGATAGCGAACTATCATCACGGCGGACTCCAAGACTATGAAGATACAAGATTGAAGACTTCGTCCGATGTCGGATGAGACTTCCCTTGGCGTGGAAGGCAAGCTTAGGCGTCTGGATATGTAGATCTCCTACCATTGTAACCTTGTGTGTAACCCTAACCTATCCGGTGTCTATATAAACCGGAGGTTTTAGTCTGTAGGGCGAACAACAATCATACCATAGGCTAACTTCTAGGGTTTAGCCTCCTTGATCTCGTGGTAGATCTACTCTTGTACTACCCATATCATCAATATTAATCAAGCGGGGTAGGGTATTACCTCCATCGAGAGGGCCGAACTTGGGTAAAAACATCGTGTCCCTTGTCTCATGTTACCATCCGCCTAGACGCAGTTAAGGAACCCTACCCGAGATCCGCGGTTTTGACACGACACCCACCCTCCTCCATCGCCACGTCACGCTGCCCAGCGGAGCCTTTTCCCCGCAGCGTCGTCCACCTAACATCTCGCGTCCCTCGTCCACCTCCCGGATGAGGATCCGTCATCCATCTCGCCGTCCCGCCGGTTCAACCGCCCGTCCTCCACCTCCAAGGAGATGCTCCGGCGATCGCCTCATCTATCGCGGCTGCTCCATCCCACAGCGCCGCCTTAACCTGCTCCACCGAATCGCAGCATCCTCACGACTCCTCGGGAAGTCGAGGCCTACTCGGCGCCACCAAAGAGGTTGTACACTCATCCGTCACCTTCTCCTTCTCGACCTCCGGCGCCGGCGGTGCTCCATCCGCACCCCCATGGATCGGCTACCTTGAAGCCGGCGCCTGGCGACATCTCCATGGCGGCTCTCCCGTGTAGAGGCCCCTTGGCGGTGGCATCCATACCGGCGGATCTGCTTTCAGGCTCTCGCTCTCGCTCGGCTGCTCTGCTTG
The DNA here is from genome assembly GCA_021605205.1 of Aegilops longissima. NCBI lineage: Eukaryota > Viridiplantae > Streptophyta > Magnoliopsida > Poales > Poaceae > Aegilops > Aegilops longissima. The sequence goes on from JAHIAM010000898.1 coordinate 11,448, forward strand.
CTCTGGCTCTCCCTCGATCGCTTGCTCGCCCAGCTCTTCTGCTGCTCTCCCCCTCGCTCGTCTTCTGCTTTCTGCTCGATCTAAACTTGATCGACTGAATCGACTTTTGGGTCGATCGATTTTCAGGGGTTGAGGCGGGCTGCGAGTTAAGGAAGAACCACCATGGCGGGGATGGGGGCTCGCGGAGGTACCCACTATCTATCTTAGGGTTCGAGGGTGGGGCGGGGGCCTAGAGGGCTGGCGGTGTGGCGGTGGAGGTTGTTCAGGGCAGCAGGCGTGGGGCGGATGGTTGACCCGGTGGTGGCTGGCGGCTCAGGGGTGCAGGTTGAAGATGAACTCAGAGCCCTCCCTAAACTACACGTCAAGTGCCTCTCTGCTACCATTGCGTTCAGTTTACGACGGTAGCATTCAGATTCCACTGATGAAATTTCAGTTTGACAGTTAAGTTCAAAGTCAACAGTTTTACATCATCTTTGTAGTCGGTGGTTTTGGTGATGTTAATTTTACATCCATTTTACATCATCTATTGGAGATGCTATTAGAATCCACTTGAGATTGGCGATGTCATCTTGTCTGCTTCAGCCTTGCGTCTTCTGGCTCACGGAGCTGCTCCAACGCGAGCGATCCATTACAATGAGCAGTGCCACGGGCGCCGTCTACAAATTCCTCGAGATCTTCCTCCACACCTCCAGCAGCCACCTCGCCTCAAGCGCTGACCAACCCAATGATGCTGAGGTAAACACGGCTCTGACAAGAGGTTGTACACTTGTTGCATCACTTATTACTATACATTCAGTCGATCCATTAGGGCTATTTTGGTTCAGCGAGCGTCGATCCCTTGGTTGTTACCGTCACTCTAAATTTCTGCATGCTCTCCTTACATAATCTCACCATATTTTTTTCGTATGCATGTAGATATTGTACACGTCATGCTGAACATGTAGAGAAAAGAAGAGATTTTGCGGCAATACAATTCATCTGAACATCGCTCCATGGTGGGTTCAATGGCAAACCCTCCCCCCTCTCCAGTTGTAATCCATAGGAAGATATCTGTTCGGGCAGATTAGGGCCGACCACTCCTATTTACCCCCATGGTGTTTGCTCTACCTTGGCATGATGACGTTAGTCATATCATGCATATGTTGCTTGTAGTGCCTACTTTTGACATCATATATGTCATCTTCTTAGTTTAGACATGTTCGTAATGCCACCTGTTTAGTTTCTATATCATATATGGAATTATGGGTCTCGTGTCTTTAGCCAGCCATAATATATGTGAAATGTGCAATGCCATCCTGTTTAACCGGCATCATATATTTGAATGATATCTTGCCCAACCTTTTCTTCATTACATTTCCATTAGTGAACAATGTTTGTACAATAAACTACTCTTCCTGTGAATCAGCCATTTGGGGTGGGAGATGGAAAAATCGGAGTGAAAACAAGGCCTTGAGCGAGCGTGCTACAGTCGAAGCAGATCTCTGTTGGGTCCCGATAGCTCCTCGGAGATGGATTGAGGCAGATGACCAGTCCTATTCCCCAGGTGTATGCTCTAACTTGGCATGGTTAAACTGCTCATATCATGCATCGGTGTCTTGCATTGCATAGTTTAGACATCATCTACACAATATTCAACACCTGTTCTTAGTTAGGACATCATATCGATGCCCTCTGTTTAGCATATAAATCACATATGTGAATTAAATGATGCAATCCTGATTACTTAGATAACATGTAGGTGAATTATGTCATGCGATCATGTTTAGTTATTCATCATATCTTTGGATTATGTTATGCTATGCTATCCGGTTTAGATAGACATCATATATGTGAAATTATGCCATGCTATCCGTTTTAGTTAAACAATATACATGTCAACTATTTCATGCCCTATTTTTTCACACTATCTATTGCATCATCTCTCATACAATGTCTATAGATTCAACTATGTTTCTGTTTATCAGCCATTTGAATTGGGCGGGTGATGCAGTATCAGCGGACTAAAACACGTCTTCAAATAAAAGCAGTGCTACCTCTTGGTGCGAGATAGCACCCGGTTGTACATGCACAAGAACCAGCCCTACCACACATAACCCAAACTCTCGCAGATTCTACCCCTCTGCGATGGATGAGAACCAGCTTCACCCAATCTAACCCCAACTACCCGATAGTAACCCAGTTCATGTTGACACAACACCATCTCACCACAGAGCTCCCAAACAAGAAGCGATTAGTAAGGCAGCTCCAGTGCCCAAAGGGCGATACTATCACAGGTGAACCCCAACTCCACCGGTTAGTACGCCTATTCCTATGGAGGAAGCACAACCAGCTAGTCGTGGTTTAGCATCTATCGCATTTGATGTTGTTAAATCGTATGTGCGTATCTTCCCATCTTGGAAATATTATACTGAAGATGAAGGAAAATGCCAGTTGCAGGTGTTTGTCCAGGAGTTATGTGTAAGTAATGTTATTCATGGCAAGTACTTTGCTTCGTCCCATACATCCTACCTCCATGATGGTTATAATAAAGAAGATTTTCCCATTTTTCTCTATAGAGAAGGGCCGATTTGGAAAATCAGGATGAGGTAACCTATGCTAATACCTCTGCTATCTTCAAGAATGCTTGGTGGCAGTATCGGAATTACATTAAGAAAACATACTTCACCGGCAAAGAAGCTCATCAAATTCCCTTACTTTCTCTGAGACACATTCTTTGGGCGATGTAGGGCAGCCTTGTTACATCTTGGTCCCGAACCAAGAATGTGGTACGGTCTATGAGCTCATTTTCTATTTTAAGTATTATATTCTTGCGTCTTCTGTACTCTTCATGTAGAACAAGTGCCTAAACCTGAAGAACAAATGTTCTAATTTAAGATTCCATTGCTATCATAGTTCAAAAAGCAGCTAGGCGTTAATTGTGCGTTTGCCACCACCTTGCGCTTTCTTGACCAAAGCGCATGCTTATCTTGCATTATGCAGTTAAGCGTAGTTATGCAATGCGTTTTACACGCCTAGAGCCTAAGCGGCAAGCCCTGCTTAGGTGCGCCTTTTTTAACTATGATTGCTTTGCTCTTGTATCACTTTATTTACTCATACAAACTTATTTTCAAATTGAAGGATCAATCGAAACTCCAATGGCACAGCAGGTATGTTCACATGTTTCTTTAACAGTTTTGCTCTTATCAATAGCTCTGTTGATTTCAATTTCAATCATGTATCATGATTGACTTTCATATCATGCACATTACTAGCATCACAACGAGCCAATAGTGCTGTTGTACATGTAGACCCGTGGAACCCATCTGAAATCTTGTTGTGCCATGTAGTTTTCCACGCTCTGTATTCTTTCACTGCTGCTTTGTCTTGAACTGATATGATTTGAACCGTGTCTCTATTTTGATTTGGCAAGACAATGCAGTGACCATAGGACATAGATATATGTTTGTTTGATGGTTTTATTATGTACTAGTACTTGGCAATAGAAGACTTGGTAGTTTAATCCTGTCCACCTTACTAATGAACTGGTTCACGAAATGAGTTTCATACACTAGTACATGCTTAACTTGTTATGTTGCCTTGTTTCTTCTTTTAGAATGCTGCGAATATTGGGGAAGAGTGCCTTATTAAGCAATGGTAAAGGAAGTAATGCAGATAAGGTTCGAGGATTGTGACACATCCTTGTTGGTCTCCAACAAAGCTGATAAAACAGCTAAGGAAGACTATCTTGAAGACAATGAGACAACCCCAAAGTCCTGTCTTGGTTTAGTGTTGATTCTTGGCCACTACCGCTTGCACAAGCTATTCAAACTCATGTCGAATCAGTTCGGTTTCTGAGTCTCATCTACAAGCTGAAAGACATCGATCAGGCTGTTGCGACAAAAGCGGAAGGACGAAGTCCTGAGCATTCAGATGCATACTTTCGGTGCAACACAAGCGTTGGAGGATTTTAGCGCAAACAGGACAAAGCTAATCATCTTGCTAAGCTTATTGCCGCATGGTGGATACCAGGATAACGTTTCTTGAGCTCTTCGAAGTTGTTTCGTTATGCTCTTGTTTTGCTCGCGTTTATTTGCATTGGTGGCCAATTTTGACGACCGTGTATGTAATGTGCTGCTTTGTTCCCTATATTTGCGGTGGCGAACTTTGATGCCCAAGGATGTAATATGTGTAATAAGCGGTAATAGGCTAGCGTTAATTGCTTGCTTATTTATTTCCTTATTGTCTTGTTTAGTTGTTTGCTTGTAATCACGCAGTTCTTTTTCTTAAGGTATTACTTACCTTCCTTGTCCTCGAGCTGCTTCTTGGCAAGGCCGAGCTTGTTCTCGGATCGCCGAGGCTCTGCTTCAATGCATTGACCTCCGCGGTCAGGTCGAGGGAAGTCAGACAGCGCCTTGCATTCCCATATTGACACACTTATGTTAGACTCCTGCATATCTTTTTAGATCCTTAGTCTAGCTTTTCTTTCCGAACACCGAACTAAGTATCGGGGCTCTGTCTATGCGGTAATATTTTTACATATTCTAAACTTACCTCAAAGCCTGTTAGAAGGCTGGTACAAGCTTCATCAGCCCGCTCTTGGCGGATGAACTTCTGATCACCACACTCATAACGATTGCGGTGCACCTCCGGATGGAGGCATTAAGCGCCTCGAAGCTATCCGGTGCCTCGGTTGACGGAAGACACCGGCGTCTTACCCTTCTTCTGAAGGGAACGCTTGCGGACTCAAACCGCTGAAGGTTCCGGCATGGAGTCTGTCTGGCGTCGGGTTTAGAGCCTGGGGTCTCGCCCCGCTGAGTCCGGGGATTGCCTTGCGGCGCCTCCTGCGCCACCTCCTCTTGACCAGGCCCCCTTGGGGCACCACCGGCGTCATCCGGGCGTGAGGCGGCAGCCGTGGTGAAGTACTCTCCATTTCCGGCGAACTCAAGGACCCGCTCGTGAGCGGCGAACTCGCCCTTGGCGGGCTGCATGATTGTTGCATTAGAGAACACTATGCAATAAAAAGCCATGGGTATCCGGACACTTACGATCTCACCAGGGCTTGGCCTTGTTGGCCAATCCTCCTCGTGGTTGTCGACGTTGGTGGAGAAGTCCGGAGAAGGTTCTTCCTTCTTGGACCCTCCGGCCTCCCGGTTAGGCGGCCTTCTTTTCCTCCTCCCGGCGGGGAGAGGTTTCTTCCTCCTCATTCGGGAGAAGATTCGCTTGAATCGACAAGCACCAGCGTGGGAGCTCCTTTGAGTTCCGTTGCCTCCTTCTTGGCCTTCTTCTCCGCACCACACAGGTACCGAGACGATAGCCCGTCAATCGGGCGTCTGCTGGGTCTTCGGCAAAGGCCGGACATTAACCTGTCGGACGTCTTCAGCCATCCTGTTAAAGGTTAGGGAGTTTTAGATCCCGCATAGAGTCAAACTATGAAAAAGAGTCCCATAAAGGGTAAAATAACTCACCTCGCTGGCTTGACGTTGCGAGCTAAATCCGCGATCTTGGTGGCGGATGTGGAGCCTCGGCGCTTGAACAGCACCTTCCGGGCATCTTCGTACGTAGTGTCGAAGAGCCTTGTCGAGATGGGGTGTTGTGCGGATCGAACTCCCACAATTTGAAGGCCCGTTGTTGGCATGGGAGAATCCGTGGATGAGCATCACACGGTTACGTTGACAAGCCCGAGATTCTTGTCCACCAGGTTTCGGATGCATGTTTGGAGTCCGGATAGCTCGTCGAATTCCCCCACGTCAGGCCCTCTCATTCCATGATGAGAGCCGTGTGGGAAGCAGATCTGAATTGGGGCCGCCGCCCATTTGGAGTCGCGGCTCGGTGATATAGAACCATCCCGATTGCCACCTTTATTGTCTCCACAAAGGAGCTCGAGCCATAGGACTTTGGCCATCTTGCCAACCATGGCACCTCCGCCTCCGCAGCGGCCGCCCTACCTTCGGCCGACGTTGAAGATCTTCAGCCATAAGCCAAGTGAGGCTGGATGCGAGAGGAAGGCCTCCATTAACGATGAATGCCGAGATGTTGAGGATGAAATTGGGGCCAGGTCATGGAAGTCCAGGCCGTAGTAGAACATGAGCCCCGAACAAATGGGTGAAGTGGGAAACCTAGTCCGGAGGAAGTGGGGAGAAACACCACCTCCCATGGGGCCTAGGGGTTGGAATGAGCTGCCCCGCCGGGCAGCCGGTCTTGCGATGTTCTGGACAAGTATCCGGCCTCGCAGCTTTGTGATGTGCCCCTCCGTGGCGGAGGAGGCCATCCACCCCCGCTCTGGACATAGTTGGACAAGGTTGAGGTGGGGTGTGCGGACATGGGCGCTGGAGCTGAAAGTGTGAAATGGATTAGCAAAGGAGGAAGAAGGCGTGGGGTGGCGGATCCTTATCCCTTATATGGACGGACGGAGCTATCGTCCCCACCAGCTGGTAAAACTCGCTTATCTCCCAGCGCCCGTAATCAATGGCGCGATGGGTTACACGTCCGTATTGATGAGAATCCCGAATAAGGGGCACGATCTATGCTTTGATAAGACGTGCCAAAAACCGCTTCATGCGCGAGGTGGAGGTAAAAAAAGATTCATGTGAAGGCCTGGTGGTGGTGCGATGTCACGCCCGGAATACGTCGTGAGATCTGTGCAAAAGTTATTCTCTCTCACGGTGGTATGTGGAACTTATTTTGCGAGCGGACACAATCCTGGTGTTCAAAACCTTCTATGAAGTATTCGGAGGAGGAAACCGCCTTGCAATGCCGAAGACAATATCACGGCGGACTCGTCATCATTGAAGCCTGGTTCAGGGCTCCGAGGAGTCTGGACTAGGGGTGTCCGGATAGCGAACTATCATCACGGCCGGACTCAAGACTATGAAGATACAAGATTGAAGACTTCGTCCCGTGTGGGATGAGACTTCCTTGGCGTGGAAGGCAAGCTTACGATACGGATATGTAGATCTCCTACCATTGTAACCGATCGTGTGTAACCCTAACCTATCCGGTGTCTATATAAACCGGAGGGTTTTAGTCTGAGGGCGAACAACAATCATACCATAGGCTAACTTCTAGGGTTTAGCCTCCTGATCTCGTGGTAGATCTACTCTTACTACCCATATCATCAATATTAATCAAGCGGGAGTAGGGTATTACCTCCATCGAGAGGGCCCGAACTTGGGTAAAAACATCGTGTCCCTTGTCTCATGTTACCATCCGCCTAGACGCAGTTCGGGAACCCCTACCGAGATCCGCCGGTTTTGACACCGACACCACCCTCCTCCATACGCACGTCACCTGCCCAGCGGAGCCTTTTCCCCGGCGTCGTCCACACGCAACATCTCGACGTCCCTCGTCCACCTCCCGGATGAGGATCCGTCATCCATCTCGCCGTCCGCCGGTTCAACCGCCCGTCCTCCACCTCCAAGGAGATGCTCGGCGATCGCTCTCGCCGCTGGCTGCTCCATCCCCACGCCGCCTTAACCTGCTCCAGGTGCGCATCCTCACGACTCACCGTTGAAGTCGAGGCCTACGCGCCACCAAAGAGGTTGTACACTCATCGCGTTGCACCTTCTCCTTTCGACCTCCGGCGCCGACGGTGCTCCATCCCGCACCCCATGGATCGGCTACCTTGAAGCGGCGCGCGGCGACATCTCCATGGCGGCTCTCCAGTGTAGAGGCCCCTTGGCGGTGGCATCCATACCGGCGGATCGCTGCTCGATCTCGCTCTCGCTTTCGCCCAGCTGCTGCTGCTGCTCGGCTCTCCTCGATCGCTTTCGCCAATTGCTGCTGCTGCTCTCCCCTCGCCATCTTCGCTGCTCTGCTCGATTGTAAACTTGATCGACTGAATCGACTTTTGGTCACTCGATTGGGGTTGGGCGGGCTGGAGTTAAGGAAGAACCACCATGGCGGGGATGGGGCTCACGAGTACCCCTTCTATCTTAGGGTTCAGGTGGGGACGGGGGCCTAGAGGCTGGCGGTGTGGCGGTGGCAAGTTGTTCAGGGCAGCGAGGCGGGCGGGGCCGGTGGTTCGACGGTGGTGGCTGGCGGCTGTGGGGTGCAGTTGAAGATGAACTGAGCCCTCCTAAACTACGTCAAGTGCCTCTGCTACCATTGCGTTCAGTTTCGGCGGTAGCATTCAGATTCCACAAGAAATTTCAGTTTCGACAGTTAAGTTCAAAGTCAACAGTTTTTACATCATCTGTTGTAGTCGGTGGTTTTGGTGATGTTAATTTTACATCCATTTTACATCATCTATTGGAGATGCTATTAGAATCCCAAGATTGACGATGTCGCCTCTTGTCTGCTTCAGCCTTGACGCCTTACGGCTCACCGGAGCTGCTCCAACATGTAACGATCCATTACAATGAGCAGTGCCACGGGCGCCGTCTACAAATTCCTCGATCTTCCTCCACACCTCCGGCAGCCACCTCGCCTCAAGCGCTTCACGACAACCCAATGATGCTGAGGAATTACACGGCTTCCCGGCAAAGAGGTTGTACTTGTTGCATCACTTATTACTATACATTCACGCCGATCCATTAGGGCTATTTTGGTTCAACGGAAACGCCGATCCACTGGTTGTTACCATCACTCTAAATTTCTGCATGCTCTCCTTACATAATCTCACCATATTTTTTTCAGATGCATGTCGGATATTGTACACAGTCATGCTGAACATGTAGAGAAAAGAGAAGAGTTTTGGCAATACAATATCATGCGACATCGCTCCATGGTGGGTTCAATGGCAAACCTCCCCCCCTCTCAGTTGTAATCCATAGGAAGATATCTGTTGGAGGATTCCGACGCCCGACCTGACCACTCCTTTTGGTGTTACCTTGGCATGATGACGTTAGTCATATCATGCATATGTTGGCTTGTAGTGCCTACTTTTGACATCATATATGTCATCTTCTTAGTTTAGACATGTTCGTAATGCCACCTGTTTAGTTTCTATATCATATATGGGAATTATGCGCTCTCGTCTTTAGCCAGCCATAATATATGTGAAATGCAATGCCATCCTGTTTAACCAGGCATCATATATTTGAATGATATCTTGCCCAACCTTTTCTTCATTACATTTCCATTAGTCGACAATGTTTGTACAATAAACTACTCTTCCTGAATCAGCCATTTGGGGTGGGAGATGGAAAAATGGAGTGAAAACAAGGCCTTGAGCGAGCAGTGCTACACAAGACAGATCTCTTGTTGGGTCCCGATAGCTCCTCGGAGATGGATTGAGGCAGATGACCAGTCCTATTCCCCCCGAGGGTATGCTCTAACTTGGCATGGTTAAACTGCTCATATCATGCACGGTGTCTTGCATTGCATAGTTTAGACATCATCTACACAATATTCAACACCCTTCTTAGTTCGGACATCATATCGAGTGCCCTCTGTTTAGCATATAAATCACATATGTGAATTAAATGATGCAATCTGATTACTTAGATAACATGTAGGTGAATTATGTCATGCGATCATGTTTAGTTATTCATCATATCTTTGGATTATGTTATGCTATGCTATCCAGTTTAGATAGACATCATATATGTGAAATTATGCCATGCTATCCGTTTAGTTAAACAATATACATGTCAACTATTTCATGCCCTATTTTTCACACTATCTATTGCATCTGTCTCATACAATGTCTATAGATTCAACTATGTTTCCTGTTTATCAGCCATTTGAATTGGAGCGGGTGATGCCATATCCAGCGGACTAAAAACAGTCTTCAAATAAACATACCTCTTGGTGCGAGATAGCACCCGGTTGTACATGCACAAGAACCAGCCCTACCACATAACCCAAACTCTGTGATTCTACCCCTCTGCGATGGATAGAGAACCAGCTTCACCCAATCTAACCCCACCCCAGCCGATAGTAACCCAGTTCATGTTGACACAACACCATCTCGCACCACAGGCTCCCAAACAAGAGCAGTTAGTAAGGCAGCTCCAATGCCCAAAGGGCGATTACTATCAGTGAACTAACTCCACCGGTTAGTGCGCCTATTCCTATGGAGGAAGCACAACCAGCTAGTCGTAGTTTAGCATCTATCATTTGATGTTGTTAAATCGTATGTGCGTATCTTCCCATCTTGGAAATATTATCTGAAGATGAAGGAAAATGCCGATTGCAGGTGTTTGTCCAGGAGTTATGTGTAAGTAATGTTATTCATGGCAAGTACTTTGCTTCGTCCCATACATCCTACCTCCATGATGGTTATAATAAAGAAGATTTTCCCATTTTTCTATAGAGAAGGGCCGATTTGGAAAATCAGGATGAGGTAACCTATGCTAATACCTGCTATCTTCAAGAATGCTTGGTGGCGATATCGAATTACATTAAGAAAACATACTTCACCGGAAGAAGCTCATCAAATTCCCTTACTTTCTCCGAGACACATTCTTTGGACGATATGGGGAACGCCTTGTTTCTTGGTCCCGAACCAAGAATGTGGTACGGTCTATGAGCTCATTTTCTATTTTAAGTATTATATTCTTGCGTCTTCTTGTACTGCTTCATGTAGAACAAGTGCCTAAACCTGAAGAACAAATGTTCTAATTTAAGATTCCATTGCTATCATAGTTCAAAAAGCAGCAGGGTTAATTGTGCTTTTGCCACCACCTTGCGCTTTTGACCAAAGCGCATGCTTATGCTTGTTATGCAGATTAAGCGTGGTTATGCATGCAATGTTTTATAGCGCCTTAGAGCCTAGGCGGCGCTTAAGCCCTCGCTAGGTGCGCCTTTTTAACTATGATTGCTTTGCTCTTGTATCACTTTATTTACTCATACAAACTTATTTTCAAATTGAAGGATCCAATCGAAACTCCAATGGCACAGCAGGTATGTTCACATGTTTCTTTAGTTTTGCTCTTATCAATAGCTCATTGATTTCAATTTCAATCATGTATACAGATTGACTTTCATATCATGCACATTACTAGCATCACATGAGCCAATAGTCTTTTGTACATGTAGACCGTGGAACCCATCTGAAATCTTGTTGTGCCATGTAGTTTTCCACTGTATTCTTTCTTTGCTGCTTTGTCTTGAACTGATATGATTTGAACCGTGTCTCTATTTTGATTTGGCAAGACAATGCAGTGACCATAGGACATAGATATATGTTTGTTTGATGGTTTTATTATGTACTAGTACTTGGCAATAGAAGACTTGGTAGTTTAATCCTCCACCTTACTAATGAACTGGTTCACGAAAATGAGTTTCATACACTAGTACATGCTTAACTTGTTATGTGTGCCTTGTTTCTTCTTTTAGAATGCTGCGAGAATATTGGGGAAGAGTGCCTTATTAAGCAATGGTAAAGGAAGTAATGCGAGATAAGGTTCGGGATTGACACATCCTTGTTGGTCTCCAACAAAGCTGATAAAACAGCTAAGGAAGACTATCTTGAAGACAATGAGACAACCCCAAAGTCTGTCTTGGTTTAGTGTTCGATTCATCGCCACTACCGCTTGCAATATTCAAACTCACTGTCTGAATCAGTTCGGTTTCTCAGTCTCATCTACAAGCTGAAAGACATCGATCAGGCATGCTGCGACAAGAAAGCGGAAGTCCTGGAGCATTCAGGATGCATACTTCGTGCAACAAGCGTTGGAGGATTTTAGCGCCAAACAGGACAAAGCTAATCATCTTGCTAAGCTTATTGCCGCATGGTGGATACCAGATAACGTTTCTTGAGCTCTTCCGAAGTTGTTTGATTATGTCTTGTTTTGCTGCGTTTATTTGCATTGGTGGCCAATTTTGCGACCGATGTATGTAATGTGCTGCTTTGTTCCCTATATTTGCACCGGTGGCGAACTTTGATGCCCGTGGATGTAATATGTGTAATAGCGGTAATAGGCTAGCGTTAATTGCTTATTTATTTCCTTATTGTCTTGTTTAGTTGTTTGCTTGTAATCACTGCAGTTCTTTTTTTTTTTTTTTTCTAGTGGCCACAATAGCCTATTTTGGTAACTAGGCCAAAATAATCATGGCAACACCTAAACTGTTGTAACCATGGGCCTCTGAAGGTCGTATGATCCATGGGCCGTCGGCGTAGGATCCATTAGCCTTCTATACGGGCCGTAGGATCCATCGGCCTTCTATACGGGCCTTAGGGTCCATGGGCCTTCTACGGGCGTAGGGTCCATGGGCCTTCTGGGCGTACGATCCATGGGCCTTCTACGGGCCATACTATCCATGGGCCTCATACGGGCCGTAGTATCCATGGGCCTTCTATGGGCGTCATCATTTCGCCAATCATGGGCCGTATTATTCGTGGACCATAACGGGCCGTTAATAGGTCGTTGATAACTCTATGAAAACAGCCCAACGGGTTTTTGACATGAAAAGCGTATTAGCAGTTCATAAAGCGGCGGCCCGTAACGACGGGCTGAATTTGGTCCACAAGCGAAATATGATAGAAGGCGTATGTAACGAATGCTGCAAATGAGCCCAAGACCAATGGGCCCTCGAGAAGGCGAAGGTAACTTGGGCTGTTAACGCAATGGAATAACGGGCCGTTAATGGGTATAAAGTGATACCTTGTTCATTACGGGCGGTTTCACCACGGGCGTTAATGGGCCAAGAGTTACAAGGTCCTCATATGGGGGATCATGGGCCACATGGGATAAGTTAAACGGCTGAATCATATTGGGCGCCCGGATGCGCCATGGGCTTAATTCGGATAGGGCGTACGGGCCCGGGTTAGCGGTGTAAATGGGCTATATGCTTTAAGTGGGCCTGCCGCCACCTTTACCAAGTCAAGCCTTTTGACAGAATGGGCCTCTGTTGGGCCGTGCCACGTGTCGCAGTATCATAGGCGCCTTCGGTCCAATGAGCGGATGACATCTGTTCCAACGATGAGCCGACACGTGTTTCCTCCAACAAATGATGATTTTACACGTGGAAAATCCCCATTGGTCAGGGCTGTTAACGGGTTATCGGATCCAAAACCCGACCCGATAGTTTAAGGATGTTCCATTACGGTCGATGCCACGTGTCGGTCACCCTTGACGAAAGCACTTCTGTGACGCGCGATTTATCGTCATGGAAGTGGACACTTCGTGATGATAATTTTGGTAATGTCATGGAACACTTCTCGACGACCGCAGTATGACTATCTTGATTCGTCATAAAATCGTCATCGATGTACATGCATGACAAAAACGCGACCTCTTGTGAAAACACGTATCACGGAAGTGTATTTTTTTGTAGTGTCACCGGGACGAAGACTCGAGACCGGAGTCTCGTGGGACGAAGACTCCGGGGCCGAGTCTCCGGGACGAAGGCTCGGCGACACAAGGCTCGTCAGCCCGAGGCTCGTGAACCAGAGTCCGAGACGGTCTAAGTCTGCGGCTCCACCTCGCATGAGCACTCCGTGGATGGAGAATCAGCTTGGTGGCAGCGAGGAAGGCACAACAACGTTCCTACCTCCCGCCGCCATCCACCTCTAGATCCCTCTTCATCTTCCCCGACCTCTCGTGGCTGAAGAAGAAGGGCCATGGGGTGTCGCCATGCTGTCTATGAGCACTCTCTGAAGCCACCGGGTGCAATATAGCCACCCCTCCCAAAGACCCACCGACGAAGAAGGAGGCTCGGTGCTCTCGACCATGCCACCATCATCAATAGTGCAATGACAAAGAGTACACAAAATTAGTACAACATAAACATAATAAAAAAAATTGGTGGGTGAAAACAACACCTAAAAATTAACTAACTAACTAACTAATTAACCTAAAAAGTAACTAACTAACTAATTAAAGGCTTTTTCTTAAGGCCAGAAATCTAACTAACCTAGAAAATCAAACTAACCTAACTAACCTAGTCATCTTCTCCTCTTTTCTTCTCCTCCTCCTCCTCCTCCTCCTCTTCTTATTCTTCTTCTTATTTTTCTTCTACTACTACTACTTCTTCTTCTTCTTCTTCTTCTTCTTCTTCCTCTTTTCTTCTTCTTCCCTTTCTACTTATTCTACTTTTCTTCTTCTTTTCATGTTTTTTTTTTCACTTCCTTTAATTATGACTATTAACTCAAACCTAACACTAATATTATATAATATAATTTAATCTAGCTAACTATATATCTAATATATCTGTTATCTAACACAGAAGAAAAAAGAAAGAAAAACTTAACTCCTCCTCCTCCTCCTCCTCCTCTTCTTCTTATTATATTTCTTCTTCCTTCTTTAACTTTTCCTCTTTTATTCTCATCTTCTCTTCTTTTCTTCTTCTTCTTCTTCTCCTCCTCCTCCTCCTCCTCCTTCGTCTTCTTCTTCTTCTTCTTCTTCTTCTTCTTCTTCTTCTTCTTCTTCTTCTTCTTCTTCTTCTTCTTCTTCTTCTTCTTCTTCTTCTTCTTCTTCTTCTTCTTCTTCTTCTTCTTCTTCTTCTTCTTCTTCTTCTTCCCTCTCTAGTTATTCTACTTTTCTTCTTATTTTTCATCTTTTTTGCTTTCTTTAATTATGACTATTTAACTCAAACCTAACACTAATCTAATACAATTAAACCTAAACTAATTCAACCTAAACCTAAACTAATTAAACCTAAACTATTTAAACTAAATAACCTAAACTAATAAAACTAAATAACCTAAACTAACTAAACTCAAAAAACTAAATAACCTAAACTAAACGGAAAAAAGTAAAAAAAACGGAGCAGGCAGGGCTCACCGTGGGGGCGGCAACGAGTCGTGGAGGCGCCGCAGAGGAGGCGGCGAGGAGAGGCGTCGACCAGGCGCTCCTCGGGTGGGGGCCGACCCATGGCTACAGCAGGAAGGCTCGGGAGGTGGGGAGGCAGGAGGCGGCAGGTCGGGAGGCGGCGACGGTCGGGAGGGTGTGGCGGTGATAGCGTGGGGTGGCAGGAAGAGGAGAGGGAGAGAGGCAGATGGCGAGTGCCGTTATGTCAATTTTCAAGATTTGTCGTCCGCATGCTCTTTGCCGTCAGCTAGCGGACGGCATAGAAACCTTTTTTGTCCGCTAACGGACGGCAAAGTGGGGCCCCATTAGGGGTTGGCAGCCAGTGGGGCACCCTCCTTCTTTGCCGTCCGCTAGCAGACGACAAAGCTTCTATGTCATCTGCTAGCTGACGGCAAACAAGCTCTTTGTCGTCCGCTAGTTCTTTGTCGTCAACCTTCTGTATGTGTATGGCAAAGACCTTGTTTGCCGTCAGCTAGCGGAGGCAAATAACAGGCTGACGGCTAAGATCCTGATTCCAGTAGTGATTGCTTTGCAATATCATGTAGTTGACATCGTATTTGTGGCAATGCCACCGTTCACTATTGAGTCATTGCACATCCCGGTACACCATCAGAGGCATTCATATAGAGTCATATTTTGTTCTAAGTATCAAGTTGTAATTCTTGAGTAGTAAGTAAATAAAAGTGTGACGATCTTCATTATTAGAGCATTGTCCCGTGTGAGGAAATAAAAAAAACAAAGGAAAGGCCAAAAAAAGAAGAGAAGGCCCAAAAAATGGGATAAAAAGAGAGAAGTGGCAATGTTACTATCCTTTTCCACACTTGTGCTTCAAAGTAGCACCATGATCTTCATGATAGAGAGTCCCCTTTGTTGTCACTTTCATATACTAGTGGGAATTTTTCATTATAGAACTTGGCTTGTATATTCCAATGATGGTGAGTGAGTCCTTGACTAAGGGGTCCTCGGGCGTCCGGCCTGTTATTCATTGGGCTGGACTGATGGGCTGTGAAGACATGAAGGCCGAAGACCATAGTCATGTCGGATTGGATTCTCCTTGGCGTGGAAGGCAAGCTTGGCAACCTACTATGAAGATTCCTTCTTATGTAACCGACTCCATATAAACCCTAGTTCTCCGGTGTCTATATAAACCGGAGGTTAGTCCGGAAGGAGATATACTCATTACCATATTCACATAGGCTAGACTTCTAGGGTTTAGCCATTACGATCTCGTGGTAGATCAACTCTTGTAACACTCATATTCATCAAGATAATCAAGCGGAAGTTGGGTATTACCTCCATAGAGAGGGCCCGAACACAGGTAAACATCGTGTCCCCGTCTCCTACCATCATCGATCCTAGGCACGATTCGGGACCCCTACCCGAGATCCGCGGTTTTGACACCGACATTGGTGCTTTCATTGAGAGTTCCACTGTGTCGCGGCAAAGGGCTCGATGGCCCTTGATCGTCGATGAAGAGCGTTGTCGAGGAGAAACCTTCCTCCCGGACGCCTTCAATCGGCGGCTTCGTCATCGGCCAACTCGCTTGGCCATCTGGGGATCGACAACCACGCCCGCCATGATGTCGATTCGAAAGTTTGAACTACATCGCGGATATCCGCCGAGACTTGATCTTCAAGGATTTGAGCCCGCGATCGCTCCCCTCACCCCAATGAACGTGACTTCTGTCATTGGATCACACCCGGAGATGGTTCCGCTGCTGCGACGGCCTTAGAGCCAAAGCAGATCGTGCCATCCGAGGGCGCAGAGTCCACGGTGTTGGAGCCGCACATGGACTCAACGCCATGCAATATTCACTTTAATGGAACTTCAGACTGGTCTCCGGCTATAAGTTCCGGACTGTGTATGCCCGCGGACACCAAGCTAGATCGGTTATCGATCTTCGAGTTCAGCGTCGCTGACGTTTTCCAGCACTCGCCTTTGGGCGACGTGCTAAAATATTTAAAGAATTTGTCCTTGGAAAAGGACTCACAGCCAAACTACGTCCGTTCGAGCTAGAGACGGATGACGAAAATTTTCTTCCCACCCGCCACCAGTTCATATCCACCGTCGATGACTTACCGACGTGCTTGACTATGCCTCCAAGACATCGACGGTATGGGCGACGATGCCGATAAGAAGCAAGGCCAAGACCCGCCAGTCACCGGATGTTGGACGGCTACCTTTTCAGACAACGTGTACATGGTTGATACACCCAAAGGATCTGGCGATGACAAAGAAGAGACGGATGCGAATAAAACCTCGAGACGCAGTCAAGCGTCGACGCCCAAACCCGTCCTAAGCCTTGTCGGCAAGGCGGCAACACGCAAGCCTTCGGAAAATAGTACTCAAGCGGCGCGAAAACAATGAAGACCTTGTCGAGCTGCATCGAATAAGGAGGAACACGGCAGCAGCAAGACAACCTGTTGAACAGGCCATAGAAGATGACTCGAGGGCGATAGTTACCGTCCACCCTCCAAGGAGGAAGCCTCGCAGCGAAGACTTCATCGTGCTCGAGGATCCTCTAGAGCAGGAGCGCTTAAGCTTCAGCTCATAGCCACTGCAAGGCACGAAAAAGCAAGGCAGCTTCAAGCTGAACAAGATCTGCTTGTCGACCAGATGGACTGATGTCCCGACAGCCAAAGAATACGGCCTCAGCGCCCAGCCAAGAGCTACCAACGTAGACTGCCTCAATTCGATGAGGAAGCACCGAGCACATCTCCCTTGCGTGTCTGGGCGACCACCACGTGGTCGAGGCGAGTGCTAACCGGCACCACCCGGCCGGATAAAGCGGCAACTCAGTTGAACAGCAGCACCTTACCGCCTCGTAAAATAGAGACGAAGAGTTGGGTCACACGTCGACCTTCGGTAGATCCGGATGATAGAGTAGGACATACAAGATCGATCTACGGATCACGGGCGTGCCTCGAGGCACGACGCGGCTACCTATTGGACGTGATAAATCTACGCCCGGACCGAATACCGAGACGGACTCCATCGAGCTATGCCACGGCGGCCCGCTATAGAGCTTTGCACCCTCTACGCTTCACAGACGAGGTGCTGGTTCACAATTCCCAGGGGTTCAAGCCTGTCAACATTGAATCATACGACGGCGCAACCGATCCTGCATATGGATCGAGAATTTTATCCTCCATATCCATATGGCTCGAGGAGATGACCTCCGCCCATCAAATACCTCCATTAAAGCTCAAAGGACCAACTCGACCTTGGTTAAATAGCTCACGAGAATTCCATCGGCAGTTGGGAGGACAAGAGGCTTTCCTTGATAACTTCCAAGGAACTTATGTCCGCCAGGATGCCGATGACTTAAGCCACATTTAGCACGGAGAATCAGCGGAAAATTCTGGACTAGGTTCCTAACCAAAAGAACCAGATCGTTGAATGTCTGGATCTGAGGCCATAGCAGCCTTCAAACATAACATCCAATGGCTATACGCCACTCGGCCAAGAAAAGCCGAAGTCTATGGCAGCCTACGGCACTCATGGCCCGCTTTGCGTGGGTGAAGATAGTTGGCTGGCTCGCAGTACAAACACAGCTAACTAAACAGGCCCTCCGAGGCCAAAAGCGCACCGACAAGCTCGGCAAGCAGACACAAAGCGAAGCAATGGCGATAACACGATGACACTACAGTTCACGCCGTGGTGGCTCCAAATCCGCCAGCGAAAGAAGCCCTATAAAGGAGCAGCGGAGGACCATCCAGCTTGGACCGCATACTCGATCGTCCTTTCTAGATACCGGCACCTGCATAAACCGGCCAACCATACTATCAGGGATTGCCGGGTCTTTAAACAAGCTAGCAATATAAACAGCGAAACAAGGAAGCACTACTAGGAAAAGCCTAGCAGGCCTGGGTTTTGGGCCTATTAGTAGCCTGGGGCGGCGCTACTAATAGGCGCTAGCTAACGTATAGCGATGGCGGGTGCCACCAGCTACTACTACGTCCGTTAGTAGTAGCGTGGGTAAAACCGCGTTACTACTAATCTCTAATCGCTGATTTTTTTTTGAATTTTTTCGAGAAAAAAATTCGATTTTCCCCCCTAATTTTCAAATTTCTAATCACCCCTCATCGCTTCTCAATTTAATCTCCAATCTCTAATCACCCCTCATCATTCCAAATCATCTAACTTCCGGACGGTCACCCATCCTGTCACTACTCCTTTGAGCACGCTTAACTTCCGGGTTCTATTCTCCTCGTTTCCAAGTGCACTTGTTGTTTTCCGACAATAGTAAGATGTCAATCCTATTAACCTCAGGAATTTAGCTTGAGCATGAAGTCACACATTTCACTGTTTGAGCTTTGTTACTATTGTTCTAAAAAATAACACTAATATTTAGTAACACTAATATTTCTTGAATAATTAGTTTGACCATTGTTTGACCACAGTTTGACCAGATTTGATCAAAATTCAAAAAACTGAAATAATTATTTAGTAACAATAATATTCTTGAATAATTAGTTTGACCATAGTTTGACCAAATTAAACAAAAATAAAAAAAACTGAAGTTTTTTGAATTTTTTTGCCTCCAGATCTTAAACCCGGAACTTTTTTGTTAAATTTGGATGTAAGTTTTAAGTAGATGATTTTCATATAAAACACTTTTTCATCCGAGTTAGTATGCAAAAGTTATGCCCATTTTACAAATTCTCGAGAGATTTTGCAAATAAAGTCAAAATTCATATTTGCAAATTTTCCCAACAACTAGACCACATATCACATGTGAAACTTATTTTCTTTCATTTTTTGACATTTTCATCATTTTCTTTTATTTTTTTAAAACTGAAAAGGCGATCACGAAGTGGGGAGTTTGAAACCCGTATTTAGTAGTAGTGTAGGTTTTACCCTCGCTACTACTATGGCATGTCCCGAGGGCACGGTTGAGACCGATTAGTAGTAGCGAGTGAAAACTTAGGAGTAGCGGGGTTTATAACCATCGCTACTACTATGGCATGGTCCAGGCACGGTAGAGACCACTTAGTAGTAGCGGCGTTAAAACCAACGCTCGCTATCAACTCTAGTAGTAGCGAGGTTAAAACCCGCGCTACTACTAAGGCGTCCATCGGTTAAAAACCTACTACTAAGTTGATAGCAGTAGCGAGGATTTTTAACCGTCGCTACTAGTAAGCTGTTGGGGAACGTTGCAGAAAATTAAAATTTTTCCTACGGTTTCACGAAGATCCATTTATGAGTTCATCTAAGCAATGAGTCATGGGAGAGAGATTGCATCTACATACCACTTGTAGATCGCGTGCGGAAGCGTTCACTAGAACGTGGATGATGGAGTCGTACTCGTCGTGATCCAAATCACCAATGACCGAGTGCGAGCGGACGGCACCTCGCGTTCAACACACGTCACGGAGCGGATGCGTCTCCTCCTTCTTGATCCAGCAAGGGAAGGAGAGGTTGAGGAAGATGGCTCCGCAGCAACGATGGCGTGGTGTTGGTGGAGAAGCAGCACTCTGGCGAGCCTTAAAGCACATGACCGGAGGAGAGGTGTAGCAGGAGAGGATGTAACATCCCAAATTTTCAATTGGAATGTTATACATTAGGTCATCATGCATATCATATTTTCTCGCATTTTTCGATGCTAGAAAATTTCCATAACTGAAGGACCCTCGGAGAGAGTTGGAGATTTCATTATTTTCATATTTGGGATTTCTCAAATTTTGAAAATCGGATCATTTGGATTTACTTATTTATCTTCAAAAGTTTTTCCGATAAATAAATGAAGAGGGGGAATAATATGACTTTCCCAACGTTTAGGAAAATGAAGATTTAATGAATAAATCAAATTTTGGTTTTAAAGTTTGCTTTAGGGAAAAATGAGTATTTTTAAAATATGCATTTTGCCCTGTTTTAAAGTTCATTTTGTTCGACTCATTTTAGGGAGTCGGGAAAATTAATTTTATTTAATTTGGAGTTCGTTTAGTTTTATTTTAAATTCGTTTAGTTTTGTTTTAAAAAAGCGCCCTTCCCTGGGCCAAGGGCCCAGGCAGCCAACCGAGCCGGCCCGGCCCTTTATTAAGGTATTACTTACCTTCCTTGTCCTCGAGCTGCTTCTTGGCAAGGCCGAGCTTGTTCTCGGATCGCCGAGGCTCTGCTTCAATGCATTGACCTCCGCGGTCAGGTCGAGGGAAGTCAGACAGCGCCTTGCATTCCCATATTGACACACTTATGTTAGACTCCTGCATATCTTTTTAGATCCTTAGTCTAGCTTTTCTTTCCGAACACCGAACTAAGTATCGGGGCTCTGTCTATGCGGTAATATTTTTACATATTCTAAACTTACCTCAAAGCCTGTTAGAAGGCTGGTACAAGCTTCATCAGCCCGCTCTTGGCGGATGAACTTCTGATCACCACACTCATAACGATTGCGGTGCACCTCCGGATGGAGGCATTAAGCGCCTCGAAGCTATCCGGTGCCTCGGTTGACGGAAGACACCGGCGTCTTACCCTTCTTCTGAAGGGAACGCTTGCGGACTCAAACCGCTGAAGGTTCCGGCATGGAGTCTGTCTGGCGTCGGGTTTAGAGCCTGGGGTCTCGCCCCGCTGAGTCCGGGGATTGCCTTGCGGCGCCTCCTGCGCCACCTCCTCTTGACCAGGCCCCCTTGGGGCACCACCGGCGTCATCCGGGCGTGAGGCGGCAGCCGTGGTGAAGTACTCTCCATTTCCGGCGAACTCAAGGACCCGCTCGTGAGCGGCGAACTCGCCCTTGGCGGGCTGCATGATTGTTGCATTAGAGAACACTATGCAATAAAAAGCCATGGGTATCCGGACACTTACGATCTCACCAGGGCTTGGCCTTGTTGGCCAATCCTCCTCGTGGTTGTCGACGTTGGTGGAGAAGTCCGGAGAAGGTTCTTCCTTCTTGGACCCTCCGGCCTCCCGGTTAGGCGGCCTTCTTTTCCTCCTCCCGGCGGGGAGAGGTTTCTTCCTCCTCATTCGGGAGAAGATTCGCTTGAATCGACAAGCACCAGCGTGGGAGCTCCTTTGAGTTCCGTTGCCTCCTTCTTGGCCTTCTTCTCCGCACCACACAGGTACCGAGACGATAGCCCGTCAATCGGGCGTCTGCTGGGTCTTCGGCAAAGGCCGGACATTAACCTGTCGGACGTCTTCAGCCATCCTGTTAAAGGTTAGGGAGTTTTAGATCCCGCATAGAGTCAAACTATGAAAAAGAGTCCCATAAAGGGTAAAATAACTCACCTCGCTGGCTTGACGTTGCGAGCTAAATCCGCGATCTTGGTGGCGGATGTGGAGCCTCGGCGCTTGAACAGCACCTTCCGGGCATCTTCGTACGTAGTGTCGAAGAGCCTTGTCGAGATGGGGTGTTGTGCGGATCGAACTCCCACAATTTGAAGGCCCGTTGTTGGCATGGGAGAATCCGTGGATGAGCATCACACGGTTACGTTGACAAGCCCGAGATTCTTGTCCACCAGGTTTCGGATGCATGTTTGGAGTCCGGATAGCTCGTCGAATTCCCCCACGTCAGGCCCTCTCATTCCATGATGAGAGCCGTGTGGGAAGCAGATCTGAATTGGGGCCGCCGCCCATTTGGAGTCGCGGCTCGGTGATATAGAACCATCCCGATTGCCACCTTTATTGTCTCCACAAAGGAGCTCGAGCCATAGGACTTTGGCCATCTTGCCAACCATGGCACCTCCGCCTCCGCAGCGGCCGCCCTACCTTCGGCCGACGTTGAAGATCTTCAGCCATAAGCCAAGTGAGGCTGGATGCGAGAGGAAGGCCTCCATTAACGATGAATGCCGAGATGTTGAGGATGAAATTGGGGCCAGGTCATGGAAGTCCAGGCCGTAGTAGAACATGAGCCCCGAACAAATGGGTGAAGTGGGAAACCTAGTCCGGAGGAAGTGGGGAGAAACACCACCTCCCATGGGGCCTAGGGGTTGGAATGAGCTGCCCCGCCGGGCAGCCGGTCTTGCGATGTTCTGGACAAGTATCCGGCCTCGCAGCTTTGTGATGTGCCCCTCCGTGGCGGAGGAGGCCATCCACCCCCGCTCTGGACATAGTTGGACAAGGTTGAGGTGGGGTGTGCGGACATGGGCGCTGGAGCTGAAAGTGTGAAATGGATTAGCAAAGGAGGAAGAAGGCGTGGGGTGGCGGATCCTTATCCCTTATATGGACGGACGGAGCTATCGTCCCCACCAGCTGGTAAAACTCGCTTATCTCCCAGCGCCCGTAATCAATGGCGCGATGGGTTACACGTCCGTATTGATGAGAATCCCGAATAAGGGGCACGATCTATGCTTTGATAAGACGTGCCAAAAACCGCTTCATGCGCGAGGTGGAGGTAAAAAAAGATTCATGTGAAGGCCTGGTGGTGGTGCGATGTCACGCCCGGAATACGTCGTGAGATCTGTGCAAAAGTTATTCTCTCTCACGGTGGTATGTGGAACTTATTTTGCGAGCGGACACAATCCTGGTGTTCAAAACCTTCTATGAAGTATTCGGAGGAGGAAACCGCCTTGCAATGCCGAAGACAATATCACGGCGGACTCGTCATCATTGAAGCCTGGTTCAGGGCTCCGAGGAGTCTGGACTAGGGGTGTCCGGATAGCGAACTATCATCACGGCCGGACTCAAGACTATGAAGATACAAGATTGAAGACTTCGTCCCGTGTGGGATGAGACTTCCTTGGCGTGGAAGGCAAGCTTACGATACGGATATGTAGATCTCCTACCATTGTAACCGATCGTGTGTAACCCTAACCTATCCGGTGTCTATATAAACCGGAGGGTTTTAGTCTGAGGGCGAACAACAATCATACCATAGGCTAACTTCTAGGGTTTAGCCTCCTGATCTCGTGGTAGATCTACTCTTACTACCCATATCATCAATATTAATCAAGCGGGAGTAGGGTATTACCTCCATCGAGAGGGCCCGAACTTGGGTAAAAACATCGTGTCCCTTGTCTCATGTTACCATCCGCCTAGACGCAGTTCGGGAACCCCTACCGAGATCCGCCGGTTTTGACACCGACACCACCCTCCTCCATACGCACGTCACCTGCCCAGCGGAGCCTTTTCCCCGGCGTCGTCCACACGCAACATCTCGACGTCCCTCGTCCACCTCCCGGATGAGGATCCGTCATCCATCTCGCCGTCCGCCGGTTCAACCGCCCGTCCTCCACCTCCAAGGAGATGCTCGGCGATCGCTCTCGCCGCTGGCTGCTCCATCCCCACGCCGCCTTAACCTGCTCCAGGTGCGCATCCTCACGACTCACCGTTGAAGTCGAGGCCTACGCGCCACCAAAGAGGTTGTACACTCATCGCGTTGCACCTTCTCCTTTCGACCTCCGGCGCCGACGGTGCTCCATCCCGCACCCCATGGATCGGCTACCTTGAAGCGGCGCGCGGCGACATCTCCATGGCGGCTCTCCAGTGTAGAGGCCCCTTGGCGGTGGCATCCATACCGGCGGATCGCTGCTCGATCTCGCTCTCGCTTTCGCCCAGCTGCTGCTGCTGCTCGGCTCTCCTCGATCGCTTTCGCCAATTGCTGCTGCTGCTCTCCCCTCGCCATCTTCGCTGCTCTGCTCGATTGTAAACTTGATCGACTGAATCGACTTTTGGTCACTCGATTGGGGTTGGGCGGGCTGGAGTTAAGGAAGAACCACCATGGCGGGGATGGGGCTCACGAGTACCCCTTCTATCTTAGGGTTCAGGTGGGGACGGGGGCCTAGAGGCTGGCGGTGTGGCGGTGGCAAGTTGTTCAGGGCAGCGAGGCGGGCGGGGCCGGTGGTTCGACGGTGGTGGCTGGCGGCTGTGGGGTGCAGTTGAAGATGAACTGAGCCCTCCTAAACTACGTCAAGTGCCTCTGCTACCATTGCGTTCAGTTTCGGCGGTAGCATTCAGATTCCACAAGAAATTTCAGTTTCGACAGTTAAGTTCAAAGTCAACAGTTTTTACATCATCTGTTGTAGTCGGTGGTTTTGGTGATGTTAATTTTACATCCATTTTACATCATCTATTGGAGATGCTATTAGAATCCCAAGATTGACGATGTCGCCTCTTGTCTGCTTCAGCCTTGACGCCTTACGGCTCACCGGAGCTGCTCCAACATGTAACGATCCATTACAATGAGCAGTGCCACGGGCGCCGTCTACAAATTCCTCGATCTTCCTCCACACCTCCGGCAGCCACCTCGCCTCAAGCGCTTCACGACAACCCAATGATGCTGAGGAATTACACGGCTTCCCGGCAAAGAGGTTGTACTTGTTGCATCACTTATTACTATACATTCACGCCGATCCATTAGGGCTATTTTGGTTCAACGGAAACGCCGATCCACTGGTTGTTACCATCACTCTAAATTTCTGCATGCTCTCCTTACATAATCTCACCATATTTTTTTCAGATGCATGTCGGATATTGTACACAGTCATGCTGAACATGTAGAGAAAAGAGAAGAGTTTTGGCAATACAATATCATGCGACATCGCTCCATGGTGGGTTCAATGGCAAACCTCCCCCCCTCTCAGTTGTAATCCATAGGAAGATATCTGTTGGAGGATTCCGACGCCCGACCTGACCACTCCTTTTGGTGTTACCTTGGCATGATGACGTTAGTCATATCATGCATATGTTGGCTTGTAGTGCCTACTTTTGACATCATATATGTCATCTTCTTAGTTTAGACATGTTCGTAATGCCACCTGTTTAGTTTCTATATCATATATGGGAATTATGCGCTCTCGTCTTTAGCCAGCCATAATATATGTGAAATGCAATGCCATCCTGTTTAACCAGGCATCATATATTTGAATGATATCTTGCCCAACCTTTTCTTCATTACATTTCCATTAGTCGACAATGTTTGTACAATAAACTACTCTTCCTGAATCAGCCATTTGGGGTGGGAGATGGAAAAATGGAGTGAAAACAAGGCCTTGAGCGAGCAGTGCTACACAAGACAGATCTCTTGTTGGGTCCCGATAGCTCCTCGGAGATGGATTGAGGCAGATGACCAGTCCTATTCCCCCCGAGGGTATGCTCTAACTTGGCATGGTTAAACTGCTCATATCATGCACGGTGTCTTGCATTGCATAGTTTAGACATCATCTACACAATATTCAACACCCTTCTTAGTTCGGACATCATATCGAGTGCCCTCTGTTTAGCATATAAATCACATATGTGAATTAAATGATGCAATCTGATTACTTAGATAACATGTAGGTGAATTATGTCATGCGATCATGTTTAGTTATTCATCATATCTTTGGATTATGTTATGCTATGCTATCCAGTTTAGATAGACATCATATATGTGAAATTATGCCATGCTATCCGTTTAGTTAAACAATATACATGTCAACTATTTCATGCCCTATTTTTCACACTATCTATTGCATCTGTCTCATACAATGTCTATAGATTCAACTATGTTTCCTGTTTATCAGCCATTTGAATTGGAGCGGGTGATGCCATATCCAGCGGACTAAAAACAGTCTTCAAATAAACATACCTCTTGGTGCGAGATAGCACCCGGTTGTACATGCACAAGAACCAGCCCTACCACATAACCCAAACTCTGTGATTCTACCCCTCTGCGATGGATAGAGAACCAGCTTCACCCAATCTAACCCCACCCCAGCCGATAGTAACCCAGTTCATGTTGACACAACACCATCTCGCACCACAGGCTCCCAAACAAGAGCAGTTAGTAAGGCAGCTCCAATGCCCAAAGGGCGATTACTATCAGTGAACTAACTCCACCGGTTAGTGCGCCTATTCCTATGGAGGAAGCACAACCAGCTAGTCGTAGTTTAGCATCTATCATTTGATGTTGTTAAATCGTATGTGCGTATCTTCCCATCTTGGAAATATTATCTGAAGATGAAGGAAAATGCCGATTGCAGGTGTTTGTCCAGGAGTTATGTGTAAGTAATGTTATTCATGGCAAGTACTTTGCTTCGTCCCATACATCCTACCTCCATGATGGTTATAATAAAGAAGATTTTCCCATTTTTCTATAGAGAAGGGCCGATTTGGAAAATCAGGATGAGGTAACCTATGCTAATACCTGCTATCTTCAAGAATGCTTGGTGGCGATATCGAATTACATTAAGAAAACATACTTCACCGGAAGAAGCTCATCAAATTCCCTTACTTTCTCCGAGACACATTCTTTGGACGATATGGGGAACGCCTTGTTTCTTGGTCCCGAACCAAGAATGTGGTACGGTCTATGAGCTCATTTTCTATTTTAAGTATTATATTCTTGCGTCTTCTTGTACTGCTTCATGTAGAACAAGTGCCTAAACCTGAAGAACAAATGTTCTAATTTAAGATTCCATTGCTATCATAGTTCAAAAAGCAGCAGGGTTAATTGTGCTTTTGCCACCACCTTGCGCTTTTGACCAAAGCGCATGCTTATGCTTGTTATGCAGATTAAGCGTGGTTATGCATGCAATGTTTTATAGCGCCTTAGAGCCTAGGCGGCGCTTAAGCCCTCGCTAGGTGCGCCTTTTTAACTATGATTGCTTTGCTCTTGTATCACTTTATTTACTCATACAAACTTATTTTCAAATTGAAGGATCCAATCGAAACTCCAATGGCACAGCAGGTATGTTCACATGTTTCTTTAGTTTTGCTCTTATCAATAGCTCATTGATTTCAATTTCAATCATGTATACAGATTGACTTTCATATCATGCACATTACTAGCATCACATGAGCCAATAGTCTTTTGTACATGTAGACCGTGGAACCCATCTGAAATCTTGTTGTGCCATGTAGTTTTCCACTGTATTCTTTCTTTGCTGCTTTGTCTTGAACTGATATGATTTGAACCGTGTCTCTATTTTGATTTGGCAAGACAATGCAGTGACCATAGGACATAGATATATGTTTGTTTGATGGTTTTATTATGTACTAGTACTTGGCAATAGAAGACTTGGTAGTTTAATCCTCCACCTTACTAATGAACTGGTTCACGAAAATGAGTTTCATACACTAGTACATGCTTAACTTGTTATGTGTGCCTTGTTTCTTCTTTTAGAATGCTGCGAGAATATTGGGGAAGAGTGCCTTATTAAGCAATGGTAAAGGAAGTAATGCGAGATAAGGTTCGGGATTGACACATCCTTGTTGGTCTCCAACAAAGCTGATAAAACAGCTAAGGAAGACTATCTTGAAGACAATGAGACAACCCCAAAGTCTGTCTTGGTTTAGTGTTCGATTCATCGCCACTACCGCTTGCAATATTCAAACTCACTGTCTGAATCAGTTCGGTTTCTCAGTCTCATCTACAAGCTGAAAGACATCGATCAGGCATGCTGCGACAAGAAAGCGGAAGTCCTGGAGCATTCAGGATGCATACTTCGTGCAACAAGCGTTGGAGGATTTTAGCGCCAAACAGGACAAAGCTAATCATCTTGCTAAGCTTATTGCCGCATGGTGGATACCAGATAACGTTTCTTGAGCTCTTCCGAAGTTGTTTGATTATGTCTTGTTTTGCTGCGTTTATTTGCATTGGTGGCCAATTTTGCGACCGATGTATGTAATGTGCTGCTTTGTTCCCTATATTTGCACCGGTGGCGAACTTTGATGCCCGTGGATGTAATATGTGTAATAGCGGTAATAGGCTAGCGTTAATTGCTTATTTATTTCCTTATTGTCTTGTTTAGTTGTTTGCTTGTAATCACTGCAGTTCTTTTTTTTTTTTTTTTCTAGTGGCCACAATAGCCTATTTTGGTAACTAGGCCAAAATAATCATGGCAACACCTAAACTGTTGTAACCATGGGCCTCTGAAGGTCGTATGATCCATGGGCCGTCGGCGTAGGATCCATTAGCCTTCTATACGGGCCGTAGGATCCATCGGCCTTCTATACGGGCCTTAGGGTCCATGGGCCTTCTACGGGCGTAGGGTCCATGGGCCTTCTGGGCGTACGATCCATGGGCCTTCTACGGGCCATACTATCCATGGGCCTCATACGGGCCGTAGTATCCATGGGCCTTCTATGGGCGTCATCATTTCGCCAATCATGGGCCGTATTATTCGTGGACCATAACGGGCCGTTAATAGGTCGTTGATAACTCTATGAAAACAGCCCAACGGGTTTTTGACATGAAAAGCGTATTAGCAGTTCATAAAGCGGCGGCCCGTAACGACGGGCTGAATTTGGTCCACAAGCGAAATATGATAGAAGGCGTATGTAACGAATGCTGCAAATGAGCCCAAGACCAATGGGCCCTCGAGAAGGCGAAGGTAACTTGGGCTGTTAACGCAATGGAATAACGGGCCGTTAATGGGTATAAAGTGATACCTTGTTCATTACGGGCGGTTTCACCACGGGCGTTAATGGGCCAAGAGTTACAAGGTCCTCATATGGGGGATCATGGGCCACATGGGATAAGTTAAACGGCTGAATCATATTGGGCGCCCGGATGCGCCATGGGCTTAATTCGGATAGGGCGTACGGGCCCGGGTTAGCGGTGTAAATGGGCTATATGCTTTAAGTGGGCCTGCCGCCACCTTTACCAAGTCAAGCCTTTTGACAGGAATGGGCCTCTGTTGGGCCGTGCCACGTGTCGCTGTATCATAGGCGCCTTCGGTCCAATGAGCGGATGACATCTGTTCCAACGATGAGCCGACACGTGTTTCCTCCAGCAAATGATGATTTTACGAAAATCCCCATTGGTCAGGGCTGTTAACGGGTTATCGGATCCAAAACCCGACCCGATAGTTTAAGGATGTTCCATTACGGTCGATGCCACGTGTCGGTCACCCTTGACGAAAGCACTTCGTGACGATTTATCGTCATGGAAGTGGACACTTCGTGATGATAATTTTGGTAATGTCATGGAACACTTCTCGACGACCGCAGTATGACTATCTTGATTCGTCATAAAATCGTCATCGATGTACATGCATGACAAAAACGCGACCTCTTGTGAAAACACGTATCACGGAAGTGTATTTTTTTGTAGTGTCACCGGGACGAAGACTCGAGACCGGAGTCTCGTGGGACGAAGACTCCGGGGCCGAGTCTCCGGGACGAAGGCTCGGCGACACAAGGCTCGTCAGCCCGAGGCTCGTGAACCAGAGTCCGAGACGGTCTAAGTCTGCGGCTCCACCTCGCATGAGCACTCCGTGGATGGAGAATCAGCTTGGTGGCAGCGAGGAAGGCACAACAACGTTCCTACCTCCCGCCGCCATCCACCTCTAGATCCCTCTTCATCTTCCCCGACCTCTCGTGGCTGAAGAAGAAGGGCCATGGGGTGTCGCCATGCTGTCTATGAGCACTCTCTGAAGCCACCGGGTGCAATATAGCCACCCCTCCCAAAGACCCACCGACGAAGAAGGAGGCTCGGTGCTCTCGACCATGCCACCATCATCAATAGTGCAATGACAAAGAGTACACAAAATTAGTACAACATAAACATAATAAAAAAAATTGGTGGGTGAAAACAACACCTAAAAATTAACTAACTAACTAACTAATTAACCTAAAAAGTAACTAACTAACTAATTAAAGGCTTTTTCTTAAGGCCAGAAATCTAACTAACCTAGAAAATCAAACTAACCTAACTAACCTAGTCATCTTCTCCTCTTTTCTTCTCCTCCTCCTCCTCCTCCTCCTCTTCTTATTCTTCTTCTTATTTTTCTTCTACTACTACTACTTCTTCTTCTTCTTCTTCTTCTTCTTCTTCCTCTTTTCTTCTTCTTCCCTTTCTACTTATTCTACTTTTCTTCTTCTTTTCATGTTTTTTTTTTCACTTCCTTTAATTATGACTATTAACTCAAACCTAACACTAATATTATATAATATAATTTAATCTAGCTAACTATATATCTAATATATCTGTTATCTAACACAGAAGAAAAAAGAAAGAAAAACTTAACTCCTCCTCCTCCTCCTCCTCCTCTTCTTCTTATTATATTTCTTCTTCCTTCTTTAACTTTTCCTCTTTTATTCTCATCTTCTCTTCTTTTCTTCTTCTTCTTCTTCTCCTCCTCCTCCTCCTCCTCCTTCGTCTTCTTCTTCTTCTTCTTCTTCTTCTTCTTCTTCTTCTTCTTCTTCTTCTTCTTCTTCTTCTTCTTCTTCTTCTTCTTCTTCTTCTTCTTCTTCTTCTTCTTCTTCTTCTTCTTCTTCTTCTTCTTCTTCTTCTTCCCTCTCTAGTTATTCTACTTTTCTTCTTATTTTTCATCTTTTTTGCTTTCTTTAATTATGACTATTTAACTCAAACCTAACACTAATCTAATACAATTAAACCTAAACTAATTCAACCTAAACCTAAACTAATTAAACCTAAACTATTTAAACTAAATAACCTAAACTAATAAAACTAAATAACCTAAACTAACTAAACTCAAAAAACTAAATAACCTAAACTAAACGGAAAAAAGTAAAAAAAACGGAGCAGGCAGGGCTCACCGTGGGGGCGGCAACGAGTCGTGGAGGCGCCGCAGAGGAGGCGGCGAGGAGAGGCGTCGACCAGGCGCTCCTCGGGTGGGGGCCGACCCATGGCTACAGCAGGAAGGCTCGGGAGGTGGGGAGGCAGGAGGCGGCAGGTCGGGAGGCGGCGACGGTCGGGAGGGTGTGGCGGTGATAGCGTGGGGTGGCAGGAAGAGGAGAGGGAGAGAGGCAGATGGCGAGTGCCGTTATGTCAATTTTCAAGATTTGTCGTCCATGCTCTTTGCCGTCAGCTAGCGGACGGCATAGAAACTTTTTGTCCGCTAACGGACGGCAAAGTGGGGCCCCATTAGGGGTTGGCAGCCATGGGGCACCTCCTTCTTTGCGTCCGCTGGACCCGGGCCCCATTTTCCCTTTTTGGGGAAATTCTGATCCAAAACCCAAATAATTCTTTTTTAAAAAACCCCGGGCAAGGGTCTCTCCCCATGGCCCGTTTGTCCTCTCAAAACCCCAAGGCCCGCCAAGTGGGAACCCTAGGGTTAACTGGGCCCAAAGGGGCCCATTAAAATCAAAGGGTTGGTCCATTTGGCCCCAACCTCGATGTCCACGGATGAACCCGGAAATTCAATTTCCCGTACAATTCCCCAACCCGGAATTTCGGGAAATGCCGGATCCCAATCCTTTAATCTTTTACCGGCAAATCCACTTGTAATGATATCCGGACAACACTTTCCTTTGCTCTTTTAATACCTACCGATGGGATGAACCTCTTAAATACAAATCACCCCTTCAAAAAAACATTGGGATATGATCCCTTTTGTCCCCTTCTTGTGACTTTGGTAACCAAAGCATTTAAATTCCGGGATTCATCCTTCAAAAGTCTTGCATTGGAAAAGTCTACCCAATACTCGTCATCTTGGGGGGTCCTACTTCCCTAATGATGGATCCCGACAATGCACTGCCATATGAAAATGACTACATTGCCCGGTATAACTGGGTACAGGGACAATTGTTCATTTTCACCCAACAATTTGGAAATACTTATGCAAATTAAAGCAGTTTTGAACGTTAAAAAACCTTTTAGCCCGGGTTTTCCAACTAAGGTCTTGGAAAACTTTTCCCTAAGTGAAAATACATGGGGGCAGGGGGGCCCCCACCCCCGGGGAAAAGAAACTTCCCCTCAAGTCAAAGCGGAAACATGATATCCCTACACACCCCAAAAGGGGGGCCCCAAAGGCTTTTGGGGGAACGGAAATTTTCCATATCATATTCGATAGACCCGTAGACGGATTTTCCTAAATCTCGGGATTTTCCAAGGTTTGGGTAAGCCTCCCTGTTAGGGATACATAGCAAAAGGCATGACCCGGGAGCCCGGTTAGGGGTTCGGGGCAAACCTTTCATGCTACATGAAGTACAAAAAGGCATGCGGATGGGCTTTCCTTGGCGTAAGGCCCGGGTTGGATTTTAGATCTCCTACCTTGAACCGCTTGGTAACCAACCCTCTTGGGCCATATAAACCGGATTTTAGTTTGGGGCAACAACTCAACCTGGCTCTTCGGGTTTACCTCCATTTGGAGATCACCGATCCCAATAAATTTTAATACAGATTTTCCCCTGAAGGGGAACAAGGTAAAAACTGTCCTTTTTGACCTCCGCCTGGGCCCTTTTGGCCCCCTAAGATCCCTTTAACCGGCTTGGTGCTTTCTTGGGTTCCTTAAACGTTTTAGGCCCGTGGCCCCGAAAATCAACCAAGGAGTTTTTCCCCGATCTTTGTATTCCCTTTCTAATTAAACCCATCAAAAATCAAAGTGGCCCCCCCATCAGAGGAATTTGAAACGGGGCCCGTCCGGGTTACTTCGGGTTGAGCCACAATGGGCCCCCACACCGGGGATACGGCCTTGGCTTAGGGGCCCCGGTTCACCTTTGGGCCCCCCTCGCCGGGGGGGGGGAACCCCCGGGGCCCGATCTTCGGTTGGCCGCCCATTCCGCAACTTGGATCAAAGGTTGGGCCCCTCCGGTCAAATTGGGCCCCTTTAACCGGGGGCCCGATCTGGGTTCACCAACCCCCCGCCCTTTCGAACCCGAATCACTGCCCCTTTGCCGGAGCCCCGGGGCCCGGGGGTTGGGGCGGGCCCGGAAAAATTTCCCCAACCACCGCCTAGCCATTGCGTGATTTAACCACTGCTCGACTTGACTCAAGTGAGGATTGGATTAAAAACGCCAGCACCATGGGCCTTTGGAGCCACCCCCCAATTTCTTGGCCCTGGCGGGGGAAAAACCCTAAGTCTTCCCTCGAAAACGGCAAAACGATGGAAGGGTAAAGCCGCCTGACAAAAAACACCCCCAAAGAGGCCTGGAAAACGAATGGTGGATCGAAAGCATCGAGAAGCGAGGGAAAAAAAAACCCCCCGGGGGAAACACCATCTCACGGGAAATTAACAAGAACCCCACAAAAACGGGGCCTTTCTGAAGGGAAAACGGGGAAGCTCAAAACAGCGGAAGGCCTCAAAACGTGGACAAAGACCAACCCCAAAAAAACCGGCGGGGACCCAAAAAGAAACTACCCAAACCCCCGAAATGAAGGGTAAAACCCCCCCAAAAAAAACAAGGGCCCGGGGGATCGCCCAAGGAAGCGGAAGGGCCCCACAAAGCCCGACCCAGATCCGCAAGGGACGCTCAAAAACAGGCCGGAGATCATCACGGGCCAAAAATCTCAAACAATGAACAATCAAGTTCCGAACAAGGAAACCAAAATATCCCAATTTGTAATCGGATTAAACAAGCGGGATTGCCCTAAACAAAAAGGGGAAACGGCCCAACCACACTTTTAATTCCACAAACATGGCGGAAGATATTCCGCCAAAAAACCCCCAAGCTCAAACATCGGATTGGAAACCTTAAAAAACCTTAATTGGGGGGGGGTTTTTTGAGGCAATTTTCAAGGGATTGCCGACCCCAGGAGATTTAAGACAAACCAACAACGGGATGGGAAATTTTAATTCATTGCTAGAGAGGGGTCCCCTATATCCCAACTTGGCCGGATTCCCCCCGGAATTTGGGTGGAAGGCCTCCAGGTTTTTAGCCACAAAACAAAGATTTGCCGGAACCCCGGCAGAGGATTGGGAAAACCCTCAAAAACCCGGGAAGCAAAGGAAAGGGGTTGCGGGAAGGTCTAACCAACCGGGCCAAAGGATTCAGCGCGGCGGTTCTGCCCCTCCTTATTCCCTGGCCATCCCAAAATTAAAGGGGCCCGGGCTGCAAAAATTTTCACCGGAGGCAAGAGGGGCAAAGGGCCCGGGGGGTGGCGCCTCGGCCCGGAAGTTTGCGCAGGGCCGGGCAAACTTTTCCTTTCCCGGGGTAAAATTGTCAAAGACTGTACCAACCCTTCACCCTTTTTGGCGGCCGTGGGCCCCAAGCATTAAAGGGGCCCTGCAGCGTGAAGGGTTACCATTGCCCGGGCATAGCTTTTGTCTTGGCCTCCCTAGAAGAAACAATCAATCAAAGCACTATTTTTCGGGAAGTCAACTGGGTAAACTCCTTGGCTTTTTTTCCCGGATCCGCCCCCGAAAGGGGCCGGCCCGTTCACGAGCAACACCTTCATCATCTTCATCAACATGCCACGAAGAAGAAAGCTTGGCGGCAGCGGAGCCGTTCACGTCGATCCGCCACCACCGGAGCAAATGGGTGGTGGGGTAGACACCATGAAGAAGCGAAGCGAGCGAGGAGCTCATGGCGCTGCCAAGCCCAAGGACAAGGCAGCGCGAACCTCGGCGTCCGTACACGCACAGCGCCCATCTCGAGGCGCGGGACCGACAGCGTTATAGTATTCATAGTACCATCGCTCGTTGGATCAAGCCAGTACGGAGGATCGCGAGGCCCTCAAGACCAGCGTGCCGCATGACATCTTTTGAAGCGAAGATGCAGTCGCTGGGCGAGGATCTGCTCCTTCTAACATAGTTAGAAGTCGAGCATGTCCGCTCCTTGCACCGTTCACTTGCTGCCTCCCGCTCCTCCAGCGGAAGCCTTGGCGAGAAACTCAGCTGCTCCTAGACTACCCTCCAGCAGAGGAAGAAAAGCCAAGACCAAGTCGGCAAGAGTTACGATGCCCACTCCGGCAAGCGCACCTCTTGGTGCTGCGTTCTTGTCGGCGCACCATCGAGCTCCACCGGCAAGTGCAAGAAGGCGATGGCAGCTCACCAAAAACCAGAAGGTGCCCGCCAAGGAGGGGGCTTGGTGGTACCTTCACCATCGGTGCCACTCTCGACCATAAATAGGAAAAGCGGCGCTCGTTGCTTTCCTGTGGCGAACATTGTCGGCGATGTTTGCATGGCAACCGTCGACATCCCGGTGTTCCCGGAAAGAATTGAGCACCACCTAGCTATCTGTCCTCATGCGGCCGTCAAGCGAAAGTCGAAGCGAGCGGTGGGCGCCAGAAATTCATTGCGAAGAGATCAAGAAATTGGAAGCAGCAGGCCTTGTCGGAAGGTGCTCCATCCTCGTGGTTGGCCAATCACAGTTGTTATGCATAAGCAAATGGGAAATGGAGACTTTGTATCGACTTCACGGATGTTAATAAAGCTTGTCCCAAGACCCATTTCCCTTATCGGCGCATCGACCAGATTGTTGACTCCACGGCTGGATGTGATTTGCTTTCATTTCTTGATGCATACTCGAGATATCATCAGATCTTCATGGCAGAGAAGAGGGCGAGGAAAAACGCATTCATCACCCCATGTGGCACATCTGTTTTTGTCACGGATGCCTTCGGATTAAAGAATGCGGTTGAACATTTGCAAGAAGTAGTCCATCACGCTTTTGAGCATAAATGCACGAAATGTAAAGCCTACATGGATGACATAGTGGTCAAAAGCAAAAACGGGCAACTCTGGTTCAAGATTTAGATGAGACCTTTGCAAATCTGCGCAAGATCAACCTCAAGCTCAACCCCTAGAAGTGCGTGTTGGAGTCCTTCCGGCAAACTTCTCGGGTTCTTCGATGTCTCAGCGAGGAATTGAAGCCAATCCCGACAAGATCAAGGCCATTGAGCAGATTGAAGCACCAAAAGCGCGTCAAGGATGTCGAAGACTTGCGGTTCGCGTGGCTGCTCTCGGCGAGGTTTATCTCTAGATCTGCTGAGCAGCGCCTGCCATTTTCAAGATCTTGAAAAGGCAGGTCCAATAAAATGGACTCGAAGCGGAGGCTGCGGCTGCGAGGACTTAAAGGTACACGTGCTCCGCTCCAATACTTGTCAGCACCTAGGCCACAAGAGAAGTTGCTGCTATATATAGCGGCAACCAATCAAGTGGTTAGTGCTGCGTTAGTAGCGGAAGGGAGGCAGATGATGAGCCGGCAACCAAAGGCGGATGCATCCGGGGACAAGCGGGGGCTTCACGGTGAGCTCTGGTCCCGACAAAGATGGATCTGCTTGAGGAGCATGAGAAGATCTGCGAGAAAAGGATGGTGCAGCGCCAGTTTACTTTATCGGTTCCCTTCTGCGGGGGGCTAGGTCGAGTACTACTGGTGTGCGAAGTTGCTTTCGGCCTTCTCATGGCCTCGAGAAGCTGCGCCATTACTTCCAAGCACATGAGATACGATCGTCACTCGCTTTCCCTGAAGAATATTGCAAAATCCGGAAGCAGGGAAGGATTGTCGAGTGGGCCTTTGGAGCTGTCAAGCTTTGGCCTCAAGTTTGAAAGCACTTCAACTATCCAAAAGCGAGCATTGGCAGAGTTCATAGCAGAATGGGCCATAGCTTGCTTGGATGAAGAAATTCGAGCGAGCATCCCCATCAAGGAGGCAAGCAAAGAATGGCTGATGTACTTTGATGCTGCCTTCTCATTGCAAAGCGGCGGTCTTGAGCGTCTTGCTAGTCGCGCCCACGGAGAGCACCTCAAGTACATAGTCCAGATCCACTTTCCCAAGGAGCAAGCAACAAACAATATAGCAGTATGAAGGTTTGCTTGCGGTCTCGAAATCGCGGTAGACCTTGGGATCAAGAAGCTCATTATCGGGGTGACTCAGCGACTGCGTCGCCAAGTAAACAAAGATTATCGAGTCCGTTGATGGAAGCCTCGTTGATGAAGTGAGAAAGCTAGAAGAGCACTTTGGCTGCGAGATGGAACATGTTCCAAGAGCTCGAGAATGATATTGCTGATGGCTTTGTCAAAGTGCGCGCACTCAAGTTACTGTGGAGCCAGGGGATTTTTGTGCTCAAGCTGACTCAACCAACTATGCGCCATCAAGCTGGATGAGAACAAGAAGAGGAAGTTGATTTCGGTGACTATTTTCCGTGAGCTTCCGAGGCCACCACCAAAAGGTCCCCAAGATCAACACCAAAAGTGCCGAGGAAGCGATGCTGCTCAGACAAGCCCTAGGGTTTATCTCGTTGAAGCAGAGCGCTCCCGACAAGTTTCGCTCCGGCAAGCTTGCGGGAACATCAAGCTCGGCCGAGCCGCAGATTCTTCTTGGTAAGCGGATGTTCCCGAGCTGGCGAGATGTGCCTTTAGTCCATGTTGTCGAGCATAGCTCCAACATGGCGCATGACAGTGTCCATTTCCTTGGACGGAGAACTTCCGAAGAGCAAGAAGAAGCGGAGAGGAGCGGCAGTCAAGTATGTACCAGTTTGTCGACGGCCGCTATGCTGAGAAGAAGACTCAGCGGTGTGAAATTGAAGTGTATTCACGGAAAGATGGACTGAAGCTGTTGGCGAGAGATACGGAGGCATATGTAGTCACCACATTGGCGCCAAGAGCACTTGCGGCAAAGCTTTCGGTAAGGTTTCTTCAATGACGAGCCCTCCGGGATGCTGCTGCACAAGTAACCAAGTGTGAGCGTGCGGTTCCATTCCAAGCGAATACACCAGCCAGCTCAAGCTCTCCGGACGATCCCTTTATCACGGCCATTTTTGGTCTAGGGCTCGACATTCTCGGCCCCTTTCCCCGAGCTGTCGGGGCTTTGAGTACTTATGCGTTGCAATCGACAAGTTCACAAAGTGGCGGAAGTGGAAGCGATGAGGAAGGTGACAACCGATCGGCGATCAAGTTCTTGGTCGATTGTTTGCCGTTTTGGGATTCCTAACAGGATCATCACCGACAATGGCACGCAATTCCGAGCCGCACCTTCATGCGATCGTCCAAGATCTTGGCGCCAGGTCTGCTTCGCTTACATTGCTCATCAGAAGCAGCGGTCAGCGGAGAAGCAAGCTGAAATGCTGCGAGGCTCAAGACCAGAACTTCGATAGGCTGCACAAGTCACGGAAGAAACTGGATTGAGGAGCTGCGGTGGTTCTTTGGTCGTCAGGGCGATGCCGTCGAGCCAGCGGCGGACACCTTCGATCTAGTCTACGGGCGGAGCAGTTCTCCCCACGGAACTTCGTATCACGGGTCACCTCAGTGCTCGCTTATGATGAGCTCGAGCAAGAGCAGCTGCGACAAGGTGGCCAGCGCTGCTCCTTGAGGAGGACCGTCTTGAGGCAGCGGTACAAGCTGCTCGTTATCAGCAAGCTTTGCGCGCTACCATAACCGCAAAGTTAGTGCGAAGTCTCGAGGAAAGCGACCTTGTTCTTGGTAGCGTTCAGTCCTTAAGAGTTTCAACAAGTTGGCCTTGAAGTGGGAAGGCCCTTGCTCGGGTGAGGCGAGTCACTAGGCTGGCTGTCATGCTGAGACCCGAAGATGGCATTCGGTGAGCAACTCCTGGAACATTGAACATCTTCGTAAGTTTTACCCGTGAAGCGCGGTTCTTTGGAACCTGTTCGGCAACCACCTTTATACAAGTCTTGCCGATGTTGCATGTAATCCTTTGTACAAAGCAGGCATGAACCCGTGCATAAGTAAAAGCTCATGCGTTCGCACAACTTGTCAACTACATGCTTTCATCATCATTTTGCATGTGTTATCTAACATTTTGTGCAGCATCCACCCGATAAGCAATAACGAGCCACAAGGCTCCATAACTATTTTCTCTTCTTTCTCTTTCTCAAAGAAAGGAAGGTTCCTTCTCCCACAAGTTAGCGGGGGAGAAGATAATGGTGTGGGCCACCTAAATTAAGCTCGAGGAAGTTTAGCCTTACCGGGAAGCAAGCAACAGAAAAGCTAAGTTGCCAAAATCTGAGCAATGAGTTTTAAATCTTTAAGTTATATTCCTCGAGCGATAGTACTTTGTATGGAAAACACATGCGCAAAGGAACCAGCTCGTAGCTAGTTTGCGCCCTTACTTTCATTTCAGGTCCGCTCAACAACTTAAGTGAGCTGCAACTAGTTGCGACAAGGTTGCTTGTCGGCGGCACCGCCAGACGTAAGCTTCTTGACGTTCCGCTTTTCAGCGCTTCATGGCAAAGGTGCCAGCAGACAAGTTCCCTAAAGCTTAGGGCACAAACATACAAAGGAAGGAATCAAGTAAAAATAACATTGCAATCACTACCCAAGATAGAGTTATATTACAAAATAACATCACTGAGATCTAATGAATTGTTCTCCTAAACATGATCAGCGGCGACAAGGAAAGATAAAAGCTGGCGGCCTAATCTCAGCGATCGGCATCAGCCAGCTTGATCTTGCCCACCTTGTCCACAATGGGTGCGACAAGGGCTTTGGCGCCTCCACATCAGCATCCGGCGGGGATCACGAGGGCGCGGTGAGGTTGAGCCTGGATTGCGGAAGGCCACCTTCATCGGCACCTTCGGAAGCTCCGCGCAGATCTGGCGCGATTCCTCAGCCAGCTGCTTGGGATCTCTTCGGAGTCGTTGGAAACCATCTGCTGCCCTTGAAGAACAAGCTGAGCTTGGCGTTGGGTTGGGCGCTCGTCGGAGTGCGAGATCCACCATCCCCAGCTCCGTCGGCTCCTTGTCGATGGCGGCAGCGATATTCACAAGACCCTCCGTCCGATTGCATCACGTTCTCTCGAAGGTGTTACGGGCGGTGGTACTTCGTCGGCAGCTCCTCGTCGGTCTTGATCTTCTCCAACAAAACCACCTCCGCTCCTTGGCGCCGTCCGGAATGCATCAAAGCGGTGAACTTCAGCTCAAGATCTGCCTTGGAGTCCTTGGCGGCGTCGAGCTCTTTACTCCTCTCGGTAAGCGGCCCTGCTAGCTCGCCAAGAGTATAAGCGTCCTTCTCGCGCTTTCGTGCTTGAAGTGCGGCAAGCTCCTCGCCGCTCTTCGCGGCTGGCCTCGGCTGCGTCACCTTTGTCTCCAATTCTTTCTTGGCGGCCTCGGCAGCTGCGGCAGCATCTTTTGCTTCCTTGAGAGCTCCGCCAATTGATTGCTCGTGTAAAGCTCTTCCTCATAGCAGTCAAGGTTGATCTTCCGCTCGCCAACTTCGCCTTCTTGCTTGAATAGCTTCTCGGCGGCAAGCCGTTCTTGTTCCTCGACCCTCGGCCTTCTCAAGGATGAAGGCTGTGCGCTCTTTGGTGAGTCGCTCCGCTCTTACGCTACGTTAGGAGAGCTTCTTTGTTGGCGCCCGGAGCTCTTCGCGCTTCTCCATGCTGCTCCGCCCTCGCGACAAGTGCTTCCGAGATTCCAGCTTGGCTTGTCGGTAGCGGTAGAAGCGACAGCAACTTCACTGCAGCTGCTCCTCCTCGGTTCGCTTGTCTTGCTTGCTTGGCCGTCAACCAGCTTGACCCAGCCAGTGAGCGAGCAGCTCTTCATCAAAGGTCTCTCCTTGACCGTACGCCCTGGCTCGATGCAGGGAGCTTGATGAAAGCGCCATCGCCGACCTTCAAGTAAGCGCGGGCTGGGGCTCCTCGAACTGGCGCTTGCAACAGGCGGAGGATCGGCCCGGTCGGTGTGGCGCCGGCGGCTCCTGCGACCTCGAGGTCGTCGATCTGATCGCGGACCCCTCGCCCGGCTGCGGCGGCAGCGTATGGCGGCCTCTTTGTCGGCCGGGCTCGTCGCGCCAGTTCCCTCCTCGGCGGCAATGGCGTCGTCAGTGTTGCCGCGTGCGTCCTCCTCGCCGGCGACCTCAATCTCCATCGGCTTTGCGGCGGATGGATCGGCGACAAGAAAAAGAAAAAACGATCAAGCAAATGTTGAAAAGAAAAACAGAAGAAAAGAACAAAGAGGGCAGCTTACAGGCAAGAGGTTTACTGCGATGGGATCTGCAGTGCGATCTCAGCCACCGGAGGTCGGCAGGTGCCATCTCTTGCGGTCGTCCCTTGCGGAGAAGCCTCCCCTTGCGGAGGGCACTCCTTGCTGGGGATCTTCCCTTGGCGGGCGTAGTTGAAGCAGATGGCACGTTAGAGGCGGCCTCGGGACACTCTGGCATGGCTGCTCTGCTCCTACACGAATCAGCGATCGGATATCAGCAAATAAAAGAGCACCCATGCGCGCCTAACATGAGAAGTAAACCATATACTTACGGCTGGGGGCTGCGCTGAGGGCTACTATGGAAGGGTTGCGGGGTCGGCAAGGGGACTTCAGAGCGCGCCTCCTGTTGCAGGGGGATCGTCCTCAATGACAACCACGGGTCTTGGCTCTCTTGGCGCTCTGGGCCGGCGTCGGAAAAAGGAAAGAGTTCAGAGTAAACAAATCGGATACAAGGCAAGCAACAAAATTGAAGAAATACAAACACAATATAAAGCTTACTCTTCTTCTTCCTCGTCGGAGCTGGCCTTGAGAGGTCAAATTCGGCTTCGCCTCCAGTGCAGGCGGAGAGAAAATTCCCTCGACCGTTTGGCGGGGGTGGCAGATGGCCTGGGAGGATCCGCCTCGGTTATTGCAGCGGTGTGGGAGTGCTCAGCGGCAGCAATGCTTGCAGCGGTGGAAGCGCGTCGCGGTGGCGCTGCTGGTGTTAGCCCGCTGCCGCCCGTCTCATCTCGGCCTTGCGGAGGCGCCTTCTTAGTGGAGCAGGGGCTCTGTTTGCGGCAAGCTGCTAGATGGCGGGGAGGCGCCCTCGGCAGGTTAGCTCGGCGGGCCAGGGTGTGCAAGCTCTCCCTACGCCCGGCGAACTCCCGCCGCTCGACAAGGCTTGCCACTTGCTGCCTCTGCCTCCTCCACGGTGAACTTCGGTGCGCCCGGTGACGGCTACTGCCGCCTCCTCCAACTTCTGGTGGCGATGTGCTGCATCTAAATGCGTCGATGGTGTCGCGGTGAGCCTCTTCTGCTTTCGTCAGGGCGGATCGGCACTTCTTCCAAGCTGTCGAAGAACTACTACTGGCGGCGTCGTCGAAGGCTCTTGCCAAGTTGGAGCGATTCCATGCGAGTCGCACAATGGCATCATCGCCCGCGGATGCGGTCGGCGAGTTGTTGCATAAAGGCGACTCCCTTGGCAACCTGAACCATTCGGGGTGATCGGGGTCATGCTTGAACAGCTCGGCAGACATCGCATCCAACTCCAAGGCAGTGAAATTGAAGTTGAGGCCAGGCGCAGCCTCTTGATGTCTGCGGCGTTCTGAAACTCCCTGGCAGGTCTCCTCCTCTCACCGCAGAAGCGTCTGGCGGCGAAGAAATCTCGCCAAGCTGCGCCTCTGATGAAGTCCGGCAAGCACGAGGCACGAGATTCGGGTAACGCGATCTTCAATCTAGCATCCTCCGGCGTAAGTTGCTCCAATCATTGCCGCATACTATTGGGGTTTAGCGCTGGGCAGTGAATGGCTGCAGGTTCTCCTCTCTGATCCAGCACAGTCAGCCTCCACTCCTCCACTTGCTACGGACTCTCCTTCGAGATAGGCCTCCTTCTTGCCGATTCTTGAGATCCAGGCGATCCCTCCGGCAAAGCTCTCTCTCTCTACTCGAGCATGAATAAATGGCGGAAGAGGGCTACGTTTGGGTGGACTCCGACAAAGTTTTATGCAAAGGTGATGCGAAAACTGCCATGAATGAGACAGCATTGGTGGTGAAATCAAGGGGCGAAGCCCGTAGGTGTTCATGATGTCGCAGAAAAATTCAGAGAAGGGTAGAGAGCCCACAATAAAACCGGCAAGCGAAGAAGAGTGCAGTTGGGGCTAGTTGAGAAGCAGCGGTGGGAGTACCTTTGTGCCTTGAATGCTTCAAGCGTCTCCGTCGACCGGAACAGTAGTAGTTCTCCCTCAGCTCCCTTGCTTGCGGCTGGGGAAGGCAACCCGCTCCTTCATAGCGCCCGCGACGCTGCGCTCGGCGACTCCACGCCCTTCCCTTATCGGCTTTGAGCCATGGCGGAAGTCTTTGGAGAGACCGGCGGCGTTGATGGCGGCGATAAGCGGGCGCTGCTCTCTTGAGGCGGAGAAGAAGGGGAAGCGGCGGTGGTTTCAGATTAGACAGCAAATGGCGAGGTGGGCGACCTGCCCTGTCTCCCCTGCTTCTAAGGAGGAAGAGGCGGGCGTTCCTCTTTCAAATAAAGAAACCCCCACGATCTCTCCCACGGCGCCACATTCGATGCGTGTGGTTCGCGGGGACATGGTGGAGTCGGAGCAAGTGCAGGCGTGATCTGGGCAGCGTGCCCATGCACTGTTTTGGGCCTGGCCCAACAGCCTTCGGCACCGTGTGTGGCCGAGCCGGGAGCTCTGTCGGTGTACTGAGTAGGGGCACCCTAGTATCCCGAACTTCGTGCAGGCGGTTACAGCACCCACGGCAAGGTTTTCCTGGTGACCGCCAAGGTCCTCCATAGTTCCTTTGGAGCCATTCAAGAACAAAGTATTTAAGCCAAGGAGACAAGGCCCGGCAAGAGGAGCTTGCGGGAAGGCTCGATGGCGACAAGCTTCGAATAGCGACAAGGTTCGGCCGCGGCGAAGCAACCACTCCTTATCTCCGCTCCGGCTCATCCTGTGGTGCCATGGGACCATCCGGTCGCGTGTCAAAAGGCTGTCTGACCAGTGGAGAAGCAGCGATGGCCAGGCGACAAGACTGCCATCGTGGCAGCGGTGGCGCTCTTGTGATCCTGTTGCACTGTTTAAGCGACATGGGCCGGGCATTTAATGCTTTATCCCTTGCCGTCGAGAATTAGGTAGAATACCTTTATTACAAAGTGGCTGTACCAACGCAACTCATTTTCCCTTTTGCCCTTGTCTCGTTGCCACCTGTTGGTGACCCTTGAGCATATAAAGGAGGCCCATGTGCAGCGTAGAGGGGTTCGACTCATTGAAACCAGAGACACTCACGCTAGGTCTTGTAGCTCTCGGCGCTCCTAGCAAGAACACAATACAATCGGACAAGCAGCGGTAGGAGTATTATCTCTCGGAGAGCTCCGAAGCTGGGTAAACTGCTTTCGTGTTAACCGCCTCGATCTGCTCTTCGTGCGACCTCCGCCCCCACCGAGCCGAAAAGGGGCTCGGTCCGCCGAGTCCCATAGGTGTTCGTGGAGTTACGATCAGCTTCCCCGACAACAGATTCCTTACTAAAGAACCAAATAGTCGACTGTCCGGACGCTTGAAGCCTTAGCAGCTTTCAAACACAACGTCAGGGCAGAATGGCTCGCCCGGAACCGTCGGCCAAGAAAAGCCAAGAACAATGGCGCGTTAACAGGCCTCATGACCTGCTTTGCTGGCGGAGAGGATAGCTGGCTGGCAAGATGCGATACCAGCGGCCCAAGTACATCGAAGTCGGGGATGGAAGCGGAAACCTGGCGCAGCAAGGACCAGCGTCGGACCAAGGAAACAGCCGAAGAAACGCAGCGATCAGCGCCCGGATTCAAAGCTCTCGGCAGAATCGTAAAAAGCTGCCCCTTAAGGATAACAGGGACGAGCTATCTAGCAAACAATCGTGGACAAGATATGCCAAATCCACGATACTCCGGGAAGCACTGCAAACCATACCCACGAGAGATTGTTG
This sequence comes from Aegilops longissima, assembly GCA_021605205.1. Taxonomy (NCBI): domain Eukaryota; kingdom Viridiplantae; phylum Streptophyta; class Magnoliopsida; order Poales; family Poaceae; genus Aegilops; species Aegilops longissima. The sequence continues at coordinate 56,256 of JAHIAM010000898.1, forward strand.
GGTCTTCAAGCAATCCGGCTAACTCAGCGCCGAACACAAGGGGCTCGACACACCAGCGAGGCGATGACGAACCCCAAGCGAGCACGGAAAACAATAAATTTCCACAAGAAATCAAAAGCAGTAAGCTCACTTCACGTGACAAAAGGGAAAAATAAATGGCGCCCATAGAAATGCGCACCATCGGCCTATCCGGAGGAGTCCCGCCTTGGTTGTTCAAACCAATCACCTTGACCATCAGGATTACTCTAGAAGTATCACGGAATGCAGGTTGGACTGCCTTGATATTAGATCCGGTAATTGGCGGACTCAATTTACACAAGTCCTAATGGGGTGGCGATGATCTAAACCTGCTATGTCAGGACACAATCCATAAATTGGGATAGACCCAACCAAATTTCTCCACGGCAACACTTCCTTTCAGGGGTAATGCCTGGCCCATATGCCCATTATGCGGGCTCTTTCAGCTAAGTTGTGTTAGGCTCACTGCGACAACTTCATGCAAAAAGTTAACCTTCCACCTCGCCCCATTTAGAAGTAGCTATCAAGCACTATTGGAATGCGAGCTTTCGCCCGCTTTAGCAATACCGCATTATGCATCTCTCACACTTAAAATGCCGGTCCCAGCGGCATCATCTAGTTAAAGAAACATCGAGGGTTCCTCGAGTCCGGAAAATTATGGGGTTGCCTTAACAGCCACACAATAAACCGGCTTCACCAATACAAGCACTTAGGCAGGTCGTCGGATCCGGACACGGTGGGCCAGAGTCCGTATAAACATACAAAGGCTTACTAGGCGCATACCCCGTACAAGGGCTCAGCGCATGCACAACAAGAGACAATAAAGCTCAATTTTATTCATTTTTGAATTGTACTTCATTTATTTAATATAACCTACATTTTACTTACGATCTTTTTCAACTAAGTTCCTCTCTTTTAGGATGAACAACATGCTACACCGTCCGAGGATCACGACTGCGCGAGAACCGGTAGCGAGCGTGCTGGTGAGGGACCCGTTGCAAGAGATTCTTTTCAGATTAAGTCCCTGCATAAACCTTTTTGTCTCTTGTTGATACACATCCCCAGGTTTCTTGCTATAACAGCGGAGGAAAGGCTGGCGTTTTAGCATAAACCCGCGTCGAAATTTTTCGCGTGCACAGACACAGGGCTTATCACAAAGGCGTTATTGGCCAGTTTTCATAAAGACCGAATACCTTAGGGAGTGTTGGCGTCTCGAGTTAGGCCTTACATGCATCAGCTCGAATCATGTCTTTGGTCAAATGTTGGGTTTGCCCGGCTCATGTGTTTGCTGCCTTATGTTCCGCTCTATCGGCTAATCACGGCACCGGAGAACTCTTGTGATTGTGCCCGGTTCGGCGAGCACCACCTCGATGAAAGCAGCTTAGCTGTCATGATATAAGCGTGAGATTGGTCAACCACTCGATATTACTTTGGAATCTTTAGAATTCCTCCGCATTGACGAAGGCCATTTCGGTCGGGCACATCGCGCCCGAGTTGGGTGGCGCGGTGCCCCTAGGGGCTATATAGTAGCCCCACTTTGAACTCCTATGGCTAAGTAAAGTAATAAAGCATTATAGTCCGGTTGCCTAGTTTGCTGCGCTATCACCTCCTTTGTAGGACCAAGGCGTTGGATCAAGTGTGAAAAGGCGCTTTACGCAAACACCCTGCATTATATCGTGGGGTACTGAAGCCAAGACTGCCATCTTTCGGGTTATATACACATATACCTTACTTGGCCGCACATGAGGTATTTTAATTCTTGAAGGCACAAGTATAAAAAGCTTTTATATTCCATCAAAACATTGTTTCACAATAATACATGTTATTCGAACATAATATCCTTCGAGCACCGCGTCTCTATTAAACGAGCGCCCTGTAGAACTTCCTGAATATAGTGCTCGACAGGTACTGGGCTTTCGTCTGAATCTTGGGATGCAACATCGGTGGCCTTCATCTCCGCCCAGTATGTCTTGACACGGGGAAGAGCCATCCGCGCACCCTCTATGCATGTTGACCGTCTCATTGCTTTGATATGCGGCGCCGCACCAAGGAACTGCTGCACCAAGCCAAAATAACTCTTCAGCTCGGGCCTTTTCAGCCACAAATGAGTCACGACATCCTTCATGGCAAGTCCAGACAATCTATTCAGCTCCGCCCATTCGGCCAAATGATCGGTTAATGGAAGTGGAAGCTCTGGATTTCGGATCTGCGACCAAAAAAGCTCTTCCATCTCGTGATCCTTTTGATCTCCGAAGTGTTCGGCCGCATCCACGGCACTCGCCGCCAAGTCCAGATAAGCATCCTCACGCACTCCACGGGTCCAACTGAGCATAATTAGGATACATGAACTTCCTCCGCAGCGAAAGAGCTTTCCAGCCGTGATATCTCGGCTGGCGTAGCTCCTCCTTCATAGCTCTCATCGCGGAGCGAGCATCCTTAAGCGTCGGTGGTGGCCTTCTTGGGTCCTCTTGCCCTCGACCTTCTTTTCAAGAAGCTCGCGCGGTTGGTAGCATTCTTCAACTTCACGGCCACCTCGGCCATTTCCTTCTTCTTGGCGGTGAGCAGCACTGTTCGACTTTTAGCTCTTGCCGCCTTTAAAACAACCGCATCACTTTTTGGCCTGCTCCTTGGCTCAAGACAAGCTCCGCGAAGGTTCTCCATGGCAGCGGCACCATCTGCATCAAGCATCCATGTTGTAAGGCATGGGCATCAAGCTCCCTTACCAGGTGTCCGCGGAGAAACTGCATACCTTGTGACTCGTCAAGCCGCTTATTGACAAGCCCGATGTCGGCATCCGCCACGCAAGTTGTCGCTTTAGTTCGCAAATTCATCAGTCCGGCTAGCCACGGGACGCTTTGCCACCTACATAGGAAGAGCGACATATTATAGCTGGGATTATGATCTTGACGCGCTATCATTTTGACAATGCACGAGTCTCGGGGCTACTATCTACAGGCGCATCTTATATATGCGAAACCGTCAAAAGGTACATCATTACACGTACCTCAAAACCGTCGATAAACTCTGGCGGCCTCGTACAACCGCTTCTACAGCAGACGAAATTTTCAATCACCGTACCCATCAATGCGGTGATCCTCGAGATAAACGCTCACCCGAGCAGATCCTTCAACTCCTCCGACCGTGCACGGGAGGTGCGGACTCATCGATGGCCTTTTTGAAGGCGGACCACGAAGGACATTGGGGGGCCCTCGACCGCCCTCCGCCCCTGCGCATTCGGAGAAACCCTCCACAGCGACACCTCGGGATCGTCCGCCTCGCTGGCGATGCGGCAGAGGCGTTACGCTCTCCATCTCTGGACGAAGATCCCCTGAAGACGAGCTCTGCTGAGAAGGGCTGAGGTCCGAACTACAAGATAAAATTTTGGTCAACTTTAGAAATAAAACAGGGATGTCTCTTATTTTAAAACTCCCATCTCTACTTACAGCTCATTTGGAGGCTGATCTCCTTGGGAAATAGTGCGGCGGGGCATCTCCGGCGCAGGACCCTCTGGCGAAGATTTCTTCCCGCTTTGAGGCCTTGGTCTCCGGATCTTGAGGCGGTCCTCTTCTCCCCTTGGATGGAGGATTCTCGATCCCTCCTTTCTTGATAACCTCCTTCGTGGAGGCAGTAGCTTCCTTGTTCCCCCTTCGCCTTCTTCCAAAGCGCAACCTCCGACATCTTTGTTAAAAGCGGGATCGGCGTGGTCTCGGGGAGGGCGGACACTGATCAGTTTTGCTTTCTCTCCACTCCTGTTTAAGGGACATCTCTTTTAAGGAAAGTTTATGATAAATACCGAGATAAGCGTGTCATAGATGCAGGACTACTTACTTGAGTATCCGGCAATTGCAGCTCAGACTTGCGTCCTCGGTCAGAGTCCGGACACATTGCTTGTGATCGAAGAAACAGTTTGTACATCTCCAGGCGTTGCGCCCATAAAATGTTGGAGAGCTTCGTGGTCCCTCGGTTGAACTCCCACAGAGGCGGAGGCGATGTTTACATGGCAGGATCGGCGAGATCAGCATGACTGTGCTACTATGACCAGATTGATCTCTCTCTCTAGGAGGTCTCGAATCGGCCTGCAACAAGGGCACGTCCTTGGGCAACCCCAGTCAAACCCTTTATTGACCCATGCGCCCGGCCAGCGGTGGAGGACCCGGCGAAGGCAGGTGGCGCCACCCATTTGGTGCCCACAGGAGCTGTAATATAAAACCACTCTTGTTGCCATAGGTAGAGCTCCTCTTGAGAAGAGCCCTCGGGCCATGAAGCGTCAGCATTCTTGCTTATAACAGCCCCTCCGCTTTCACTGTTGCCCCTTGATCATCTTGGCTCCACCTTGAATGTCTTGAGCCATCATCCAAAGTGAGGGTAATCTGACGGAAGGCCGCATGTCTGACGATGAGCGATGAGATGTGGAGGATAGACTCCGGATCCAAGTCGTGAAATTCAGCCCGTAATAAAACGCAGGCCCCCTCACGAAGGGGTCCGTCGGAAGCCCTAGCCCCGAAGGAAGTGAGCGTGAACACCACGCTTTCACGGGCTTGGGAGTGGAATAACCAGCCCTTGGACAGGCAGCCTATCACGAGATTCGCCGATTAGATACGGGCATCTCTTAGCTTTAGGGCGTCTTCTTCCGTGGCGGAGGAAGGCATCCACCGGCCTTGAAGGTCGGACTGGACATCATCGAAGGTCGAGCGCTGAATCTGGAGCTTTGGGTGTTGGAACTTCGGCGAGGCGTATTCTATTGAGATTGAGAAAAGGGCGGGCCTTGGTCTCTTTATAAAGAGGTTGAATACCGAGAGCCCTCCCGTGACCGTTCGGGACTTGCCTTCGATAGAGGGCGTGCCAGAACGCGGCCGGAATCTACGCCCGTATTAATGAGAATCCGGAATAAGGGACCACGATCTCTGCTTTGACAAGGCGTGCCAAAGAAACCGTCTCGCTAAGCAGCTGAGGTGGGACGTAAAAGCGATTGAATAAAGGCTTGGGCGTGGTGTGATATCACGCTGCGGAATCGTCGTGATTGAACTTGTGTAAATATTACTCTCTCTCACGGTGGTATGTGGAACTTATTTTGTAGAGCGGACACTATCCTTGTGTTCAAAATCTTCTATGAAGTATTGGAGGAGGAACCCGCCTTGCAATGCGAAGACAATACGCGCGCCGGACTACGTCGTCATTGAAGCCTGGTTAGAGACTCTTGAGGAGTCTGTATTAGGGGTGTCCGCATGGCGGACTATGACCTTTGGCCTGATTCTGGACTATGAAGATACAAGATTGAAGACTTCATCCGTGTCCGGATGGGACTTTCCTTGGCGTGGAAGGCAAGCTTGGCGAAGACGGATATGTAGATCTCCTACCATTGTAACCGACTACTGTGTAACCCTAACCCTCTTGGTGCCTATATAAACCGGAGTGTTTTAGTCCGTGGGGCGAACATAAACTAGCTTCTATGGTTTAGCCTCTCTCGATCTCATGGTAGATCTACTCTTGTACTACACATATCATCAATATTAATCAAGCAGGGAGTAGGGTTTTACCTCCATCGAGAGGGCGAACACAGGTAAAAACATTGTGTCCCTTGTCTCCTGTTACCATCCGCCTAGGCCTTGAGTTGGGACCCCTACCGAGATCCGCGGTTTGACACCGACAGACCCCTCACAAGTCAAGCCCACAAAGACTACTTTTAGAGAGTCATACCAGGCATAGAGGCCGTTATGCGGGCTCAATAACTGGAGGTAGTATTCGGTTCCCGGATAACTTCGGCGAAGAACTAATCTTTCATATCGTCCCATTTACTGGCGGCTATCACGCCCTGCTTGGACGAACCGCATTCGCTAGATTTAACGCGGTGCCACATTACGCTTATCTCAAGCTCAAGATGCCTTGTCCACGTGGCATCATTACGATAAATGGAAACACGGGCGCTCCTCCGTGCGGAGGAGCACACGCGCCCTAGCAGCGAAGTCAGTGGCCTTCTCAAGCAGCATTACAATCCGGCTGCGAGCCCTGGACATCATTAAGAGGTCAGGACCACCTTGCAACAGGACAAGCGCGGCTCGTCACGAGCGAATTAGTAATTTGGCCTCCGTCCTAGCCCGATGAGGACATGGCATTAAATACCAGCAGCGTACATAAAGTGCGCCTCAAAACCCATGGGTATTAGCGGAGGCAAAACTTCGTTAGAAATCCATAGTACGGCTTGACCGACCACGGGATTCGCATGCTTTTACCTTTTCTTTTTTGGGTATTCTTCTCTTTTAAGTGGTCTACGGACAACCGCTTGGCGAGAACACACCAAGGCGAGGGAGCTCTGGCTTACAAGGGAATCCCATTGGTCTCTACCAAACTATTGCCATAATTGCTTTTCATACTCGCATGTAGCTACGCCCTTGGTGGCGGCATGTTAAATAACCTTACTTGCTTATCGCATTACTTGTACAAAGTATGCCTCGATGTACTAGTTACACCACAATGGTGAATACAGTAGCGTCGACTTATTACTTCATTTTCCCATTTCCTCACCTCGGTATTAATAACTCATTCCACACATACACCATGGTACGTATCACTACGCCAGGGGCTTCATTACACCCCACATCACGGCAATAAAAGTCTGAACACTTTTACAGTATAGGTCGGCACCCCGAACTTATAGCATTATATGCATTGGCTCCGAATCATGTCTTTGGTTAATAGTTGGGTTGCCCGGCTCCTGTGCTTACTACATTACGTTCCGCTACATCGGCTAGGGTAGTAAAGGGAGAACTACTGAGATTGTGTCCCGGTTCTTCCGGATGAGCACCGGGACACAATCCGGAAGTTTAAACAAATAGATAGTTTTAATTGATTGTTTGATTGATTGACTGAAGTGAGTGAATTTGAACCTTTTTGAAAGTTAAATGAGAGGGAATAAAAGGACTTTCCCAAACTTTCATTTCTTTTGATCTTCATGAATTCAAATACTTTTCATCACAAAACCACGGAGAGAAGATGAGATGACTTCTTCCATTTATTCAAATGATAGGGGTGTTGAAAATATTTGAATTTCATTGAAAATATTTTCCAATTCTCGAACTTTATGCAACTCAATGATTTTCCTGGCGAAGATAAAATGACTTCTTCAAATTATATGAAATATGAGTTGGGAGTTTCAAAGAATTAAATTCAAAGTTCTTTTGAATTTATTTTCAATTGGAGTTATTTGAGTTTTATTCAAATTATTTTTCTCCAAAAATAAAATAAATGGAAAATAGGGTAACATGATTCCTACATCGAGAAAATTGGAGAGAAATAAATTTGAATTAATTTTGGTATTTTCAAAATGATTTTTCTTGGATTTTTCTAGAAGCGAAGCACTCTTTGTTTTATTGGAATTTGTGTGTATTTTATTTGAATCTAAAATAATGTTCATGTTGTAGAAAATCTTTTACGAAAATTTTGATATATTATATGCCTTTATAATATATTTATTTATTTCGTTTTATTATTTTTGTTTGCTGTAAATGTTTTTTTAAACTCTTGGACCCGGTGAGGCGAAGCCCGACAACCCAGCGCCGCACCGGCCCAACCCGTGTCGTCCCCGATCTCCAGCGGGAGACCGAACACCGCACGAATCCGGCGGCCGCCGCCGTCTCCTTCCCGGAGTCCGCCTCCCGCGCTGCCTTGCCTTGCCCCCTCCTCCACACCCTCTGGCCCTTAAAAGGCGAGACCGGCCCCTCTCTATCTCCTCGTTCGCCGTGCCGCTGCCGCATCTCGCCGAGCCGCCGGAGCCCGCAGCCGCCGCCGCCGTTGTCAACCACCGCTGCCGCGCCACCTACGCCCCTCGCTTGTGCTTCTTCCCCCGCCACTTGGAGCCGCCGCGCCGAACCCCGCCGCCCAAGGCCGAAGCCGCCGTTGCCGTCGTTCGCCTTGACACCGGAGCCTCCGCTGCCATCTGCCGCCGTCGACGAGTAAGTGATACGTTTGGGTTACGATTTCTACACTCAACTTTGCCGTTGGTGTTGATGGGAATCCACAACCTTGTTACTTCCGCTATTTTTGGATTGAGGTAATAGTATTTACGTTACTTTATACATGTGATTTACCTCTGTTATAAATCCTCGAGTACTATGTGTGTCAGCATACCGATCCGGGATGACACTTAAGCCGAAGACTTGATCCATTGAATGTCGAATCGCTACAAGATAGTATCGAGCACATGTTGGTATGGGGCGTGACCCTAGAAACTGACAAGCCCATAGGAAAGATTTTCTCTATGATTTTCTTTTTCAAAAAAGATCTTTTACCTCTCTTGTCTTCTGAGCTTATTCAAATATTCCCTTTTAGTGAGACCATACCCCTTTTTCCCTTTTGACCACTCGAAGATTCGGCTGATGAGACCACTCCAAGAAGTAAAAGATATCGGACAACTAAGACCATTTGGAATGAAGAGGATTTTACCGTGTAAATGGAAACTACAACTGTTGAAGACTCTGAAGACTAGGAGATTTTGAAGTCTCTGAAGAATTCCCAGATTTTATGACCTAGGAAGGTTACGCTTATGGAATTTGACAGACTATGGAAGTTATCAATACCCGAGATCAAGGTGTATTGGAGTAAGAACGGAACATGGAGCATTAGAACTCAAAGTTTTGTCAGGAAAACCCTAAGGCAGAAGATATCAACTATGGAATGATAGCTCATGGAAATGACAAGAGAAAAAACACGCTATCCATGATGTTATCGCCCGCTTATGCTATTGTCACCGTGGTGAGTTAAGCATGCATATGCATGGAAGGATTGGATGGTAGAAGGCTGATGGAGCACCTATCGGCAAAGGATGAAGTTTTAACCATGGCTGGTGCATCACCAGGATCTGGAGTGTTACATCAAGAAGTTAAGATGGACCTACAAGAAGCAGTATTTGATAAGGAAGCAGTTCGTGAAGAACTCAGGACCCGAAGCTGAAAGTAGACCAAGCTGAAGGAGCAAAACATCGAGATCGGGAGATTAGTCGAGGCCGAAGGACAGTGGACCATGGTTCATGTCAAGGATGTTGAAACCGGATGTTTGGAGCATGAGGAGACTTTGCGACAACGAGAGATGATCGGCAAAAGAACTTGAGAAGGACAAGCATGATCGAAGAAGCCATCGGAGACATGACCAAGACTTGAAGAGTTTGATGACTTTGAGATCTATTGACCATTAGAAGACCAAACCCTTGTTATATACTTACGTTAGATGTGACGATTGTGAGCTGTCATTTGTTTGATGTTTTTTCCGACAGCCACAAATAAAATCTGTCTTTTCAAAACTTTTGTTTGTATTGTGTGCATCCCTCTCTATCTCTCTTATCCCACCCCAAACCCTAGGACCCAATAGAGGATGAATGGAGATGAGCTCGTATTATCTGGACCGATGAGTCAATTGGAGACAGACCGATGGATTTAGAACATGGGGGATCACATGAAAAATAACCCTGTAGCCAGAAAGGATATGACCCAGCATGCTCTGCAGTATTTTGAAAGAGGTGCTACTACTTGGTGGAGGATGTATCAAACCATCAATGGATGGCAAAGAGTAACCACTTGAGAAGAATTTAAGTTGACTCTGCAAAGGACTCGTCTTGTGTCCCATAAGTTCAAACCCTATGGAAATGATATGGAGAAAGTGCATGCAAGCTTTGTGGAGAAATAGGACACAACCATAAAGAACACCAGGATGAATACCCTCATAAGTGGGGATTTCCAAAGAAGTTAGCCAAGGATCTCAGGGAACTTCGGTTGGAGATTGTTCCCAAAGGTTTTGTTGCAGCAATGGAAGTTCAGTCTACATTGTTGGGAAAGACCCGTGAAGCTCAGGAGGGTGACAAAGAGATTGCGAGGTAAAGTAGAGGATGAGCAAAGGAAAGGTCAAAGGTTTTCGTAAGGATGAGGCACGACACCTTATGGTTTGAGGATAGTGTACATGTACCCAATAATGCAAAGATCAGGAAGTTAATACTTCAGGAGGCTCATGACTCACCATACTCGATTAGCCAGGAAACACCAAGATGTATTTGGATTTGAAGGATCGTTTCTGGTGGACTGGTATGAAGACGGATATTGCCAAGTATGTATCCGTATGTGGTGTATGTCAGAGAGTGAAGGCGGAACATCAGAAGCCAGAAGGATTACTGTAGCCTATGCCGACACCCGAATGGAAGTGGGATAAGCTTGGCATGGATTTCATTACCGGATTTCCCAGATCCTGATCGGGATATGATTATATCTGGGTAGTAGTTGATTCGCTTGACCAAAGTGGCTCACTTTATCCCAGTGAAAACCACCTATACAAGTGCGAAGTTGGCCAAGATATATATGACCAGGATCGTATGTCTGCATGGAGTTCCGAGGACCATCGTATCAGATAGAGGAACACAGTTTACCTCAAAGTTTTGGAATCAGCTGCACCAGACTTTGGGTACTAGACTAGAGTTCCTGACAGATGGATATATCAAGAGAGTCAATCAGATTCTGGAGGACATGTTGAGAGCGTGTGCGCTAAATTTTGGATCTAGTAGGGATGATAATCTACCTTATGCGGAGTTCTCATACAACAACAGTTACCCGACCAGTTTGAAGATGGCCCCTTTTGAAGCTTTGTATGGGAGAAGGAGCTAGACACCGTTGATGTGAGATGAAGTTGGAGACCGTCAGTTATTTGGACCAAATGTGATCAAGGAGTCAGAAGAGAATGTTAAAGTTGATCGAGATAGTGAAGGTAGCTCGGTCTAAGCGGAAGAGTTATCTTGAGAACCAAAAATGCAAGGAGGTAGTCTATGAAATTGGAGCGAGCATGTCTTCATATGTCCCCTCTGTGAGGAGTTAAACGATTTGGAATTAAGGAAAGTTAGCCCCGAGATTTGTAGGACCATACCGAGTTTTGGAGCGTATGGGAAAAGTGGCCAATAAGTTGGAGTCACCCGAAAGACTGTCAGGAGTTCATGATGTGTTTCACGTTTCCCAGTTGAAGAAGTGCCATGCGGAGATGGCCAAAATTACCCTGTAAGGACGCTTGAACCTGGAAAGGATAATGATGTTCCATGAAGTGGAGTATGGACTTCATAAGTATAAGTTTTATCTCGGTATGTGGGATATCCCACGAGGATGAAGATATGAATTACTATTGGATATAAAGGAGGTGTGATGTTGGAAATATGGATCAATGGAAATTCCATGATGAGTCTGAGTAATCGTGTCCTAATCTGGTGCCAATAAAAGGAAGGAAGACAGTACAATTGGATGGATTTAAGAATACTAGGAAGTGGGATGTTGGGATAATGATCAGAAGCCCGAGGATAAGTTCAAGGACTACAAGTGATGAGATGGGTCATAACCCACAGGCCCCAGGACCTGACAAGAAGCAAGCACACTCTTCTTGAAGGAAAACCACTGGAAGAGATTATGACCTTACCCACGAGGCGATTATATAGGAGTTCATAAAACACGAGAGTGGTTAAGGAGCGATAGATGTTTGTTTGGCTTGCAGAATCAATGGATTTTCGAACTTGGTTCATCGACAAGAGAAATTCTGCAATGCTTGTGAGGATGACGAGTGATAGAATCGAGATTAAGCTAAACCATGTACAAGGTAATGATTTGGGTGCGGGATGGATTGATCACCATCTTGACTTACTCTTATTATTAAGCTTTGCTATATGGGATGGTAAATCTGAGTGACTTACCTATAGTAGAGAGCGAAGATCAAAACCTTGTTTAAACCTTAGAATGGTTTAGGTATTTTTCCCCTTGTACACGGCGAGTTGTTGCCAACCGTAGGTTATACGGTGAGGTTCAACCGGACCCATTTCTGCGGACAAACCATAAATTGATGACCACCATGAGATATCGATAGTTGTTTAGAATTGGCGCCCGGACCCGTCGACAAAGACCCGAGTCTCGAGAATAACCTTCTTGGGATAACCTTCAGGAAGAATTGATGACCACCATGAAAGACGAAGAATTGAGAAAAGGTTATGCCACTACCGGAAGAGCCAGAGAAGGAATTATCCTGAAGATCGAGAAGACCGACCTTTGTCAACAATAAGGATGGAGTATATGAGTTTTTGATGGAACCTTAACAATGCTTCTAAGGGTGGTAGCAACCCAGACCCCCTGTGATGATTGTTGGATTTTGAGAAGACCCCCGAACCTTAACCTATTTCTTGCTAGCCTCTCCGAATCTCGAGGACGAGATTCATTTTAAGGGTGGTAGTTTGTAACATCCCAAATTTCTAATTTTTGGAATGTTATAAACAAATAGATAGTTTTAATTGATTGTTTGATTGATTGGTGAAAGTGAGGAATTTGAACCTTTTGAAAGTTAAATGAGAGGAATAAAGGACTTTCCCAAACTTTCATTTTCTTTTCTGATCTTGATGAATTCAAATTCTTTTCGTCACAAAACCCTGGAGAGAAGATGACATGAATTCTTCCATTTATTTAAATGACAAGGGGTGTTGAAAATATTGGAATTTCATTTGAAAATATTTTCCAATTCTCGAACTTTATGCAACTCAATGATTTTCACGGCGAAGATAAAATGACTTCTTCAAATTATATGAAATATGAGTTGGGAGTTTCAAAGAATTAAATTCAAAGTTATTTTGAATTTATTTTCAATTGGAGTTATTTGAGTTTTATTCAAATTATTTTTTTCTCCAAAAATAAAATAAATGGAAAATAGGGTAACATGATTCCCTACATCAGAAAATTGGAGAGAAATAAATTTGAATTAATTTTGGTATTTTAAAATGATTTTCTTGGATTTTTCTAGAGCAGAAGCACTCTTTGTTTTATTGGAATTTGTGTGTATTTGATTTGAAGCTAAAATAATGTTCATGTTGTAGAAAATCTTTTTGAAAATTTTGATATATTATATGCCTATATAATATATTTATTTATTTTGTTTTAATATTTTTTTTTGCTGTAAATGTTTTTTTAACTCTTGGACGACCTAGGCTGAAGCCCGCCAGAGCCAGCGCGCCTGCCCACCAGTCGTCCCGATCTCCAGTGAGACCCGAACCCGCTGAATCCGCCCGGCCGCCGCCGTCTCCTTCCCGGAGTCCGCCTCCCGCGCCGCCTTGCCTTGCCCCCTCCTCCACGCCCTCTGGCCCTTAAAAGGCGAGACCGACCCTCTCTCTCTCCTCGTTCGCCGTGTCGCTGCCGCATCTCGCCGAGCCGCCGGAGCCCGCAGCCGCCGCCGCCGTTGTCAACCACCGCCGCCCGCGCCACCTCGCGCCTCGCCGCCCGCGCCTTCCCCGCCGCCACTTGGAGCCGCCGCGCGAACCCCGCCGCCCGAGGCGAAGCCGCCGCTGCCATCGTTCGCCTCGACACGGATCGCCGCTGCCATCGCCGCCGTCGACCGAACCGCCACTGAACGGTATAAAACCGCCCAGATCCGGTTTTTAGGGTTTAGATTTGCCAGGTTTTTCTTAAAAGCGGTTTATTTTTTAGGTTAACTTATTCTGGCGTTCATTAGATAGGGTTGGTAGTGAACAATTTTCGTTCGGTAGCAACATGTAGCGAGCGTTAAGCTATTTATCTTTTCTTTTATTTTAGTTTTACGCGGGGACCCGTATGTAGATAGTTTCTTCACAGTTTAGTCCCTGTTCTTTAAACGACTATAACTTTTTGCTCGTTTGTCCAAATCCAACGAAACAAACGCCCACTTCTTTGTTACGATCTCCGCTATCCAGTAATCCAACTCAAACATATTTTTGAAAGTTTAAAATTTGAATTAGATCAGATTTGAATTCAAACTTCGTTTGATCATAACTTGAGTTTCGTAACTCCGATTTAGTTGATTCTTTTTGCAAATCAAAGCTCTTGACCTAAACTTTCTGATAAGGCCAAGTTCACATAATGTTGGTACTGTTAGAAATTGTTTTATGTTGCAAGAGTTATTTTCTTGGTTTTGATGTTTTCCGATTTCTTTCTTCGTAATTTCCGATCTTTTATGTGATTGCTTATGTGTGGTTACTATTGCTTTCTTACGATAGATTGACCGGAGTGTGACGAGTAGACCTATCAAGAGTTTTGAGTGCGAGTCGTCTTCATCAACATTGCAGGCAAGTAACACTTTGATCATACCTTTTCTACTACCGAGTTTTTATGCATTAGATCTATCCTCAAACATGGCATGATTAGGATCTAATTAAATTGTGGGATGGGAAGTAGTTGAGGTAGTACCTATTACCTGTTTTATTATCAAACCCTTGGGAGTTACTTCTACGTTTGCTTATTATGCCATGCTATGCTAGTAGGCGTGGATTGGGTGAGTGTATTCCATGACGGATGTGAGATTGTTAATTAATGGTTTATTTAAGGTGCCAACAAACACACATCTGGTGGATTGAGGCACCTGGTTTCCATCGATACTTACTTTTTTTCTTGGACCGCCACCCGGGCTCAAAGGGATCATGAGATTATTCATGCTAGAAACTTCCATGTGTAGCCACATGCTACTATGGGCTCTAGCATAGTTGACTAAGTTGTGCGAACTCTTACGGGTGGACTAGCGATGTAGGGGTTGTAGGTTGAGTGCGGTCTACCCACATGTAAGGTGCTAAGCGCTTCGAAAGACTATGTCTCGGTCATCCGTTTCTCAAACACCATGTAGTCACGAGAAATCAAGCGGAGGAGATCGAGTCTTGTGGGGAAAAGTGCACAAACCTCTGCAGAGTGTATAAACTAATCATGATTAGCCATGTCCCCGGTTATGGACATTTCGAGTATCTAGTACTTGGATTATCATGTGAATCTCATCATGTTACTTTAACTAATATTGTTGGGTTGTTAATTAGTACTTTTAATTGGGATTGAGGATCTTGTCAACCATTCTCAATGTTCAACAACTACCATGATAGTTAAATAAATTTATTCCTTTGCAGTAGGGAAAAATTGGATTTTACATAAAAACATTATAACCATAGAGCTTTCCACCAGCCATATATGCATGTAGTATAGGCTTATTCTTTCATTACTCTCTATGTGTTACATTGCGGCATATTCCATGTCTGACCCGTTTCGAGGCTACAGCGTTTTATGTTGCGAGGATCTTCTGACGAGTAAGTGATATGTTAGGGTTACGATTTCTACACTCAACTTTGCCGTTGGTGTTGATGGGAATCCACAACCTTGTTACTTCAGCTATTTTTGGATTGAGGTAATAGTATTTACGTTACTTTATACATGTGATTTACCTCGTTATAAATCCTCGAAATCTTGTGTGTCGACATACCAATCCGGGATGACACTTAAGCCAGAGACTTGATCCATTCAGGTGGTCGCTACACTTCCGTGTGTGTCGGTTCTCCCTCGGTCATCAGCTTCTTGGCATCAAGCTTATGCCGTCGTCTTGGCAAGCGAAAACCATCTGGCGCCTGAGGGAGTCTGGACTAGGGGTGTGTCCGGATAGCGAACTATCATCGCTGACCGGACTCAAGACTATGAAGATACAAGATTGAAGACTCCGTCCGTGTCCGGATGGGACTTTCCTTAGCGTGGAAGGCAAGCTTGGCGATCACGGATATGTAGATCTCCTACCATTGTAACCGACTACGTGTAACCTAACCCTATCTGGTGTCTATATAAACCGGAGGGTTTTAGTCCGTGGGGACGAACAACAATCATACCATAGGCTAGCTTCTAGGGTTTAGCCTCTACGATCTCGTGGTAGATTTACTCTTGTACTACCCATATCATCAATATTAATCAAGCAGGGTAATTATTACCTCCATCGAGAGGCGAACCTGGGTAAAAACATCGTGTCCCTTGTCTCCTGTTATTACCATCGCCTAGAAGCAAAGTTGGGACCCCTACCGAGATCCGCCGGTTTGACACCAACATTGGTGCTTTCATTGAAGTTCCTGCGTATGCCGTCACCTATAGGCCCGATGGCCATACGATCATCAGCAACAAGCATAATCCGGGGTGAGACTTTTCTCCCGGACAGATCTTCATATTAAATCGGCTTTGCTGCGGGCAATTCTCTTAGCCATCTGGGCGATCAGCTATGCCCCAGCCATCGGGTTGGGTTTGGAAGTTTAAACTACCGGCCGACATCCGCGGAGACTTGATCTTGGCGGATTGAGCCGAGCCAAAATCGCGCCCACCTTGTCTCGATGGGCACGATCTAGCTCTGCCGCCCGAGCGATGTCTTGGAGGCCGCACCTCGTCCGCTCCGACCCCTAGCTCGGAGCCGACTCCCTGATCGAGGGCGAGTGGTTGGACACGCCTCGGGGCCTCTGATCTCAAGCGATTGGCCCGAACTCTATCCCTGTCCTTCTTGGCCCTGTGACTCAAGGTGCGAACTCCTCTCGGACTCCGAGACCCTCCGGCGCTCCACCAATCGAATCCGATTGGGCGCCGATCATGGAGTTCACACACATGGACATCTTTCAGCACTAAGCCCTTTGGCGACATCCTGAATTCACTAAAGTCTCTCTCTTTATCGGGAGAGCCACTGGCGGACTACGGTCAGGAAGGTTGAGATCTCGTCTGACGAAGAAATTCAACGCCCACCCACCACCCACTTTGTAGCCTTGTCAATTATTTAACCGACATGCTCGAATTCAATTCCGAAGACATCGGCGGTATGGGCGGCGATCTGGGAGAAGACCAAGACCAGCGCCTACGAGGGCCTTTGAAGCCACCTCATCATCGACATATACATGGTGGACATCCCAAAAAGATGGGAGCAGCGATGGAACAGCGGAGGATGACCCCTCAGAAATAAAGCGCCCGGCGTCGCGGCGGCGCTCTAAATCCGCCACAGTAAAAATGGAGATTCCAACGCGGGAGATAATAACACCGGATAGTGCCAAAGACAACCCCCTCGACGAGGATTCAACACGGGAGGAGAGAAGCGAACCGCCGCACGGTCTGCAGCGAGAAAAAGGTAGAGGGCGATAATTATCGCCCCCCCTCCGAAGGCGAGGCAAGCCTCGGCGGCGATGGTCGTCGTGCGAAGAGGATCCTACCGAGCAGGGCGTTTCAAAGCGCGGGCTTATAGCCCTGACAAGCAGCCTCATGAAAAAGCAGCCAGCAGCTTAGAGCTGACCAAAACTTGCTAGGCAGACGAGATGGTGAAGTCCCTCCGCAGCGAAGAGTATGAACTGAGCGCCCCTCAAGAGATACCCCAAGCGCGAGGCTGCTACCCCAATTAGAGAGCGGCACCCAAACCCATCACCGGCGGATGATGCGGCCGACCAGCCACCACAGTGAATCAGCGACGGAGAGGCCTCTAGACCCTCCATTAAAGCCGCACTCCGGCGTCGCTCGAAAAAATGCCAAGGCAGGGAAGCGCGCCAGACCTGCGAGACATATTGGAGGACAAGGCAAGACATACAAAGATCGATCTCTACGGATCGGCGTGGGCACCCACGACCGCGTGATGATAATTGTCACGCCCGGATCTGACAACTCCGGCGGGCGAACACAGTAGACAAAACTCATATGAGCTACGTCGTGATATAGCCCATCTGAGAGGTGCCGCACCACTATGCTTCAGAGATGAAGTAATGGATCATCAAATCCTGAGGGCTTCAAACCGTAAACAGCCGAATCATCACGATGGTACCCAGATCCTGATGCGGATCGAGGACTATCTCCTCCATATCCACATGGCCCTTGGTGATGATCTACATGCCATCAAATACCTCCCACTCAAGCTTAAAGGACCAGGCTGGGCATTGGCTCAATAACTTGCCCGGCAGAATTAATTGGTTGTTGGGAGGACACGGAAGCCGCATTCCTTGATAACTTCGGGGCACATATAATGCGACCACGGGCGCCGATGACCTCAGCCACATAATCCAGCAGCGGAAGAATCGGCCGGAGACAATTCGGACCACGGTTCCTAACCAGAGAAAAATCAAATCGTTGGTAT
>JAHIAM010000899.1:0-39405 GCA_021605205.1 Aegilops longissima
GGGTTGGCCAGCCAATCTGAGTATCGGACCTCGCGAATAACCCCGGCTTCTAGCTTGTGGGTCTCTTGGGCGATGAAGGCCTGCTTTTGATGGACTGCCTTCTATATACGCTTCACGGGGCCTTGCGTTGGGGCACGTTGAGGTGGTGCTCGATTCGCCCGTGGGATCCCCAGCTGATCGGGCTCCCGGCGAACACCTTCTTGTTACGCGCGAGGAACTTGACCAGGGCTTCCTCCTGTTCAGGCTCGAGGTTGGCGCCTATGGTGAAGGTGGCGTTTGTGGACCCGTCCTTGTCGACAGGTATCTCCTTTGTCTCCGCCTTGTCTTGAGTGAACAACTGCTTCTTCTTGGTCGACGCAGCCCCCTTGGGCTTGAGGGCTTCCGCATCGGCGGGCTGCGCTTTGCGACACGCCGTCTTGAAAGCGAAACTTTGGCGCTCAGCGCTGCCGGTATCCCGGGCGCGGTGAGAAGCCCTTGCTCCGGGCATCTTCATGAGGTTGTACCCCGGGTGGGTTGCAGCCATGAATTTGGCCAATGCTAGATAGCCAAGGATGGCATTGTAGGGGAGGCCGATGGGGGCGATGTCGAAGTTGACCAGTTCCATGCGGAAGTTGTCGTAGGTGCGAAGGTCACGGAAGCGGATTGCCCCAAGGGCTGGATGACCCTCCTCCTCGCCCGAAAAAAGGCCGGCTGGGCTGCGGCCGCTCCTGAGTATCTTGAGAGGAGGTTGAAGGCCTCGGCGAAATGCGTTGAGGCGGCGCCGCCGTCGATGAGGTCTGGTGGCGGCAACTTTGGCGAGATGGTGGGTGTGCGAGCATGGGGGCGCACCAGGCCGGCCGAGTTGGTGGGTTAGTCACGAGTCGAAGGTCAGCCCGGCCGGCAACTCCGTCCGGCCGAGAGACCCTGCAGCGTGTAAGCGGCGCCGACCAGCGGACGAATGTCTTGACATGGCGGCTGGAAAGCGGCGCTGCGAACCGCCAGGGAGACACGCGACGGCCGGAGAACCGGCCGATGATGGGCGGGTAGCGAAGCTGGCGGCTCCTCCCGAGTCGCCGAGGCGGGGATGATGCTTGCTGCCGTTCCCGCGCGGGCGGTGGCGGTGTTGGCAGTGGCGGTGAGAACGAAGAAGGCGCCCGCCCGTCGGAAAGCCGTCCGAGCGACATGGGGCGGCGGCTTGGCACTTCAGCGCGAAACCCGGCAAGCGTCGAACATAATTGCAGTGTTGAGGAAAAACGAAAGCTGACGAAAGCGAAATTCGGCGCTCCCTACAGCGCGCCAAATGCCGGATTCGGGTTCAGCGGACCCTTGAGGTTCGAACCTTTGGGGTGCGCGGAGATCAACCCTCCACCATCTCGCACCTCGCCCGAATCGCTGGGACCTAAACTACTAAGCGGAACAGCACAAGATACATGGGATTTATCTTGGTTGAGGCCACCATTGTGGTGTAATACCCTACTCCGGTGTGTGGTGTGGTAGATTGCCTCTTGGGCTGATGAGGAACAATACAAGGAAGAACAGTCTAGCGAGGGTCTATTCTTGGCGGGTGTGATGAACTGCTAGGTGGGGTTGATCGCTCTAGCTCTGGTTTCTTAATGAGATTCGGTCCCTCCGCATACAGGGGTGGCTACTCCTATTATAGGCGAAGGCCCTGGGCCTCTTCCCAAATATTGGCGGGAAGGCGCCAACAATTAGCCATTTGAAGGGAACAGCGGGTACACCTATCTGACTAAAGTTGGTCCTCGCTTTGCAAAGGCTCACGGTGATGGCCTTTGCTTGGGCTCCTGAATGACTCCTTCCTGCCGTTGGGCTGGTCTTGGTCTCGTTGCACGAAATGGATGCCTTTGCTTGATACTCTCGCATCGCTTGCTCCCTTTGCACCAAAGAGGAAAGGAGGACCTTGTGGTGGCGCCCGGCCTGGCGCCCTTGAGTGCGTCGAGGCTTGCGTCATGGGCACCTCGCGAGTACCTGCCTTGAACTCTCTGCCTCCTCATGAGCCAGACTGGCGAGGCCGTGCACGAGAAGCTTCTTGTCGTCCGCCTTGCAATCTCTGGCCCCTCGCGAGGTCTTGCGTTGATGAAGATGGGCCGTCTTGGGCCTTCTTACAGCCGCCGCCAGGAGCGCTTGAGCGAGCAAGTCTGGGGACCCCGTTCCCGAGAATGCCGACACCGACCAATGGTGTAACATCCCAAATTTTCAATTTGAATGTTATACTAATAGATCATCATTGCATATCATCTTTAATGCATTTTGTTTAGGTCCTAGAAATTCTCATAACTCAAGGACCCGAAGAGAGTTGGGATTTCGATATTTTCATGTTGAGTTTTCTCAAATTTTGGAAGTAGGATCATTTGATTTTATTTATTTTATCTTCAATTATTTCAATTATATAAATATGAGAGAGGAATAAAATGACTTTCCCAAAATAAAAGAAATATTGAGGATTTAATAAAAATCAAATAATATTTTATTTTGGATTTTACGGCTATTTTATTTGAATTTAGGAAAAATCGTGTTTTCCAAAAATTGCATTTAGGCCTAAATAAATGTTCATCTAAACGGCTTGATTTTAGAAGCGGGAAAATTGTTTGGGACTTTTGGAGTCCGTTTAGTATTTCTTCGTTTGTTTTACTCGCGATATTTATTTTAAAAAATACTAGAACCGACTCGGGCGTAACCGGCGAGGACTCCGCTTGGCAGGTCTTTATCTCGCGCCCGGCCCTTGAGCCAAACCGCCGCCGCCACCCAACCCTTGCCCAAACCTAACCTAAGCGCCGCCCAGCCTTGACCCGCGCCGCCGCCGCCAAATCACCGCCGACCGCCGCCCGCCAAAGCGGACCCGCCGCCGTCGCCGCTGACCACCGCACCCGCGGAGCCCCGCCACGCCGACCCGCACCGAGTTGACCTCGCCGCCGCCGTTTTTTAGAAAAACCGTTCGGTTTCCGTCGGTTTTAGATTCCGTTTTTTCGTTAGATCGGTTTCTTCGGTTTGGATTAATTAGCGGCGTTCACTCGTTCGTTCATTTTAACGAGCGCGTTCATCGTTTAGATCAGATAATGAGCGTTAGTTCGTTAACCTTGTTCGTCATTTTCTTTTTCTCGGATTTATTCCGCGAATTTTCACGATCGCGATTTACGATCCGATTTTTGTTTTAGTATAACTTTTAAGCTCGTCTATCGGAATCAAGCGATTCAAGCGCCTAGAGTTTCGTCTGAAACTGTCTTTCTGAATAATCTACTCAAACCAGTTTTGCTTCTGTAAAATTTGACTTAGGTCCAGATTAATAAACGAAGTTTCTTTCTTTTCGCCGTTTGAGTTTGTTTCTTAGATTCGATTTGATTCTTTTTGCGAACGGAGTTCTTAAGTTGAACTTTCTGGATAGACCTGTTATTTGAGTTTTACCCATGCATTAGATGAGTACTTATTGTATGCTTGTTTGTTTGTTTGCTTGCGATAGAGTACCGATTGCGCGCTTCCTACTTGAATCCCTAGGTTACGCGGATCATCAGCAAGGCAAGTAACACTTTGATCATTCCTCTTTACTACCCAGTTTTTATGCATTAGATCAATCCTCAGACATTGCATGATTAGGATCTAATTAAATTGTGGGTTTTGGGAAGTAGATGAGGTAGTACCTATTACCTGTTTTATTGTCAAACCCTTGGGAGTTACTTCTACGTTTGCTTATTATGCCATGCTATGCAAGTAGACGTGGATTGGGTGAGTGATTTTCCATGACAGATGTGAGATTGTTAACTAATGGTTTATTTAAGGTGGCAACAATAATACACATCTGGGTGGATTGAGGTACCTGGTTATTCCATGATTGCCTGTTTCTTTTTGGACTGCCACCCAGGCTCAAAGGGATCATAAGATTATTCATGCTAGAAACTTCCGTGTGCAGCCACATGCTATTATGGGTTCTAGCATAGCTGATTAAGTCGTGTGAACTCTTACGGTGGTAGACTAGCGGATGTAGGGAAAGTAGGTGTGCGGTCTACCCATCGTAAGGTGCTAAGCGCTTACGAAAGACTATGTCTCGGTCATTCGTTTCTCAAACACCATGTAGTGCGAGAAAACAAGCGGAGGAGATCGAGTCATGTGGGGAAAAGTCTTAACCTCTGCGAGTGTATAAACTAATCATGATTAGCCGTGTCCCGGTTATGGACATCTTGAGTATCTAGTACTTGGATTTTCGTGTGAATCTCATCATGTTACTTAATTAATATTGTTGGGTTTGTTTAATGTTGATGCTTAATTGGGATTGAGGATCTTTGTCAACCATTCTCAATGTTTAACAACCACCATGATAGATAAATAATTTATTCCTTTGTAGTAGGGAAAATTTGGCTTTACATAAAAGCTGTAACCATAGAGCTATCCACCAAGCCATATATGCATGTAGTATAGCTTTACTCTTTCATTTTCTCTATGTTTTACTTTGCGGCATATTCCATGTCTTGACCGCTTTCGGGCTGCAGCGTTCATGTTGTAGACTTTTGAACGACGAGTAGCACCGAGCGATTATTTGCGGATGATTGGCCATAAGACAACCAGGAGTTGATCACTGCAGGATGCCGAGATCACGGAGAAGGTGCGATTTGCCTTTATCAACGAGGACCTGCAACATCATGGTGGGAAAATTTCCACACCACTTATCTAGCGAGACAACATCACATGGGATCGATTTAGTGAGCTTTTCGTATTGCCCATGTTTGAGCAGGAGCTATGGCCATGAAGAAGCGTGAGTTTTGCAACTTGCGCCCGGGGAGGAAGATCAGTTAGCGGTATGTGGATGATTTGATAAGCTAACACGTTATGCCCCATATGGCGTTGCTACGGATGCGACTAAGCAAGAGAAGTTTACGGAAGGCTGAATGATGAGCTGAGCATGCAGTTGATGGTAGCAAGTTTCAACAACTACCGGGAGTTGGTAGATCGTGCTCTCATGATTGAAGGAAGCAACAGCAGATTGAAAACCGCAAGATGGAGTATGGACAAGGGAAGTACAATTCTGGAGCTCGTGAAGCCCGTTTTACTCGAAGTCGGAGGAAAGTTTGACATACCCATGGAGGAGGTAGCTCGCACAATCACAATGGTCCCAAGAATGGTACAGGGAATGGAGGAAGTAGTAGCGAACCGTACCAACCCCTCAACACCAGCCAAGAAAGATCGAGTGAAGTCACTTGTTTTAAGTGCGGAATACGGACGTTCGTAATGAATATCTGAAGGCGGTGGAAATGGCAATGGAAACTCTGGAAGAAGCGAACCCTTTCAACAGAGGACAAGTGAACCACGTTAGCATGGAGGAGGTTGAAGCTCAGCCAAATCTTAATAGGTAAGATTTTGGTTAAGTCATTTCTTTTCGTTCTTTTGATACTAGTGCATCGCATTCATACATATCAAGGGGATTTGTGGATAAGTATAGACTGCCCACTAGGGTTACGAAAACACCCATGCTAGTAACCTCACGGGAGGCGAGTATATGGCGGTCGAGGATGTTTTCAAGTTCCGTTGGGTATAGGCAAGCATGTTTTTCCTCGGTTTAATCATTTTGGAATCCCAAGGTTTGGATGTGATTACGGATATGGATTGGCTATCAATGTCGGAGAAACATTCATTGCGCGATAAATCGATTCTGCTTACTACCCTAGAAGGGAAAAGGATAAGGTATGTATCAAAGCATGAGCGAGGAGGATGCACATAAATTCCTTATCGGGAGTTGTGCGGGAGGAAGTACTAGTAGTGAAGGATTTTCGGATGTATTTCGGAGGTTGCGGGCATGCCACGGATAGAGACATTGAGTTTTGATCGAGCTTTTGCGAGCCACAGGGCCAATATCCAGAGACCATACAAGATGCCATAAAAGATTTGGAGGAGATTAAAAGTCAGATTAAGGAGTTCTTGGATAAAGGATACATTAGCCCAAGTTCTTCACCTTGGGATCACCGGTACTTCTAGTGGAGAAGAAGGGCGGATCGTTAAGGATGGTTGTGGATTATCGAGGATTAAATCGGTAACCATCAAGAATAAGTACCAGCTTGGCAATGATCTATTTGACCGACTACAAGGAGCAAAGGTGTTTTCAAGATCGATTTGCGATCGAGGATACCATCGATTGAAGTTTGAGAACAGGATATACCCAAGACAGCTTTTACCACTAGGTATGGGCTGTGCAGTATACCGTTATGTCATTCGATCGACTAACGCTTTTGCATATTTCATGAACATGATGAACAAAGTATTTATGGAGTTTCTAGATAAGTTAAATCGTGGTGTTCATTGATGACATCTTGGTCTACTCAAAGAGCGAAGAGGAGTATAAGGAGCACTTGCGTTTGGTATTGGAGAAGCTCAAAGAACACGGTTATATGCCAAGTTTAGCACATGTGAGTTCGGTTGAAGGAAGTTGGATTCCTCGGACATGTTATATCCGGAGAGGGTATAGCGATGACCCCACCAAGGTTGTCACCGTGACTAATTGGGAAGCACCAGCGGCAGTTGGGGAGATCGAAGTTTTCTTGGTGGCGAGGATACAACGGAGATTCATTGAGAATTTTCAAGGATCATAAAGCCCATGCGGAGTTGTTGAAGAAGGATACCAAGTTCAATTGGGTGAGGAATGTGAGGTCGGTTTCGGGAATTGAAGAAGCGTCTAGTTACCTCACGGTGTTGATTCTGCGGATCAGACTAAGGATTATGAGGTGTATTGCGATGCTTCACGTCGAGGACTTGGGCGATACTTATGCAGGAAGGAAGAGTTGTTTCGTATGCGCCACGACAGATTAAACCTCATGAGTTGAATTATGACACAAATGATTTGGAGTTAGCAGCCGTAGTGCATGCATTGAAGACATGGAGACATTTTCTTATCAAAAATCATTGTGAGGTGTACCACGGATCACAAGAGTTTGAAGTACATCTTCACGCAAAAGAGTTAAACCTCGGGCAAAGGAGATGGTTGGAACTCATCAAGTAGCCAGCAGCGTGAGATTGCGATATCACCCGGAAGGCTAACGTAGTAACCCGGTAGCGTTGAGCCGTAAGAGGCATGTTAATACACTCATGACCGCGGGACTGCCAAAGGAGTTAGCGAGGACTTTTGCAAGCTATGTTTGGAGATAGTTACGAGGCTATGTAGCAACATTGGAAATTCAGTCAACTTTGATGGATAAGATCGGAGAAGCTCAAAAGACCGATAAGGAGATTGCGAGAGATAAAGGAGAGGTTGAACAAGGGAAAAGCCAAGGGATTTCGTGAGGATGAGCACGATACCCTCTGGTTTGAGGACCGCGTTTATGTACCCAATGACCCTGAGATCAGGAAGTTGATTTTGCAAGAGGCCCATGATTCGCCGTATTCAATCACCCAGGGAATACCAAGATGTACTTGGATTTGAAGGAGATTTTCTGGTGGACCGGAATGAAGAAGGACATTGCCGAGTATGTAGCAGTTTGTGATGTATGTCAGAGGGTAAAAACAGAGCATCAGAAGCCAGCAGGATTGTTGCAACCATTGCCGATACCCGAATGGAAGTGGGATAAGCTAGGCATGGATTTTATTATGGGATTTCCCAAGACTCGTTCAGGTTATGACTTGATTTGGGTGGTAGTCGATCGTTTGACAAAGTTAGCTCATTTCATCCCAGTGAAGACTACTTACACCAGTGCCAAATTGGCCAAGATTTACATGACTAGGATCGTATGTCTGCATGGAGTTCCAAGGAGCATTGTATCGAGATAGAGGAACCCAATTCACCTCAAAGTTACGGAATCGGTTACACGAAACCTTGGGTACCGGGCTAGAGTTGATGCCGCTTTTCATCCATGAGCGGATGGACATACCGAAAGAGTCAATCAGATTTTAGAAGACATTACGAGAGCTTGTGCGCTAGATTATGGATCTAGTTGGGATGACAATTTGCCGTATGCAGAGTTCTCTTACAACAGATTATCAATCCGGTTTGAAGATGGCCCTTCGTAGCCTTATCACGGAAGGAGGTGCGAACCCGTCGTCTTGGGACAAAGTTGGAACCGTCGGTTGTTTGGACCAGATTTGATTAAGAGTGCGAGCGGAAAGTGAAGTTGATTCGCGATAGGCTCAAGGTAGCCAGTCTAAGCGAGAAAAGCTATCTTGATGCAAAGCATAAGGAGACAGTTCACGAAGTTGGGGATAGAATTTACCTTGGTATCTCCGCTTGAGGTTAAACATTTTGGTGTTAAAGGGAAGTTAAGCGCCCGCGTTTTGTGGGACCATACAAAGTTTTGGAGCGTATGGGAGAGGTTGCCTACAAGTTGGAATTACGAGGATTGTCGGGAGTTCACGGCGTGTTCAGTCTCCAGTTGAAGAGGTGCCACGCAGAGATGGCTGATATACGCTAAGAATCCGTGCCGCTAGGCGATTCAGTTGGATAGTGATTTGACCTATGAGGAGAAACTAGTCAAGATTCTTGAAATGCATGAGCCGAGTCACCCGCAGCAAAGTTATCAAGTTTTGCTAAGTTCGAGTGGAGCCACCACACCGAGGATGAAGCCACATGGGAGCGAGAGGAAGATTTCTTTGAAAGACCGCGAGGAGTCTGGACTGGGGGTGTCGGGATAGCGAACTATCATATTTGGCGGACTCTAGACTATGAATATACAAGATTGAAGACTTCGTCCGTGTGGGATAGGACTTTCCTTGGCGTGGAAGGCAAGCTTGGCGATCTGGATATGTAGATTTCCTACCATTGTAACCCGACTACTGTGTAACCTAACCCTATTAGGTGTCTATATAAACCGAATGGTTTTAGTCCGTGGGGACGAACAACAATCATACCATAGGCTAGCTTCTAGGGTTTAGCCTCTCGATCTCGTGGTAGATCTACTCTTGTACTACCCATATCATCAATATTAATCAGCGGGGTAGGGTATTACCTCCATCGAGAGGGCGAACACAGGTAAAAACATCGTGTCCCTTGTCTCCTGTTACCATCCGCCTAGGCGCTGATCAGGGACCCCCTACCGAGATCCGCCGGTTTGACACCGACATTGGTGCTTTCATTGAGAGTTCCTCTGTGTCATCACCTATAGGCCCGATGGCTCCTTCAATCATCAACAACGACACAGTCGGGTGAGACTTTTCTCCCGGACAGATCTTAAATGTCGGCGGCTTTCCGCTGCGGGCCAATTCGCTGGGCCATCAGGTAGATCAAAGCTCGCCCCTGGCCATCAGGTCAGATTTGGGAGTTTGAACTACGGCCGACATCGCGGAGACTTGATCTTCGCGGTTCAAGCCATAACCAAGCAGCGCCGCCTTGTCTCGATGGGCGCGATCTAGCTACGCGGCTGAGCGGTGTCACGGAGCGCACCAGCGTCCGCTCCGACCCTTAGCTCGGAGCTGCCTCCCCGATCGAGGGCGAGTGGTTGGACACGCCTCGCGGACTCACGATCTCAATGGCGATTGAGCGAACTCCACCCTGTCGCTGCGGCCGTGGCTCCAAGGTGCGGACTCCTCTCCGGACTCCAAACCCTCCGCACCCCCCTTGTCGAATCCGATTGGGCGCCCGATCATGGAGTTCACTGCGCGGACATCTTCGGCCTCGCCCTTTGGCGACATCACAGATTCACTAAAGTCTCTCTCTTTATCAAAGAGAGCCTGGCGGACTACGGTCGGGAAGGCTGAGATCGCAGACGGCGAAGAAATTCAGCGCCCACGCACCACCCACTTTGTAGCCCTTGTCGATGGTTTAACCGACATGCTCGACTTCGACTCCGAAGACATCGGCGGTATGGGCGGCGATGCGGAGGCGACCAGAACCAGCGCCTACGAGGCCGCTGGAAGGCCACCTCGTCATACGACATATACATGGTGGACATCCCAAAAGATGGAGCAGCGATGGAAGCGGAGGATGACCCCTCAGAAACAGCCCAGCGTCGGCGTCGTGGCGCCGCTCTAAATCCGCCACGGCAAAAGCGGTGATTCCGGCACGGAGATAATAACACCGGACGGTGCGAAGACAACCCCCTCGGCGGGACTCGGTGCACGGGAGGAGGGAGAAGCAAGTCCGCCTGACGGTCTTGCGAGAAAAGAGGTAGAGGGCGATAATTATCGCCCCCTCTCGAAAGCGAGGCAAGCCTCGGCGACGGCAATTAAATGCGTGCGGAGGACCCCGTCGAACAAGGCGTTTTAGCGCAGGCTCATGGCAGCGACAAGCAGCCTCAAGAAAAAGAAGCAATAGCTTAGAGCTGACCAAGACCTGCTAGCTGACGGATGGTGAAGTCCTTGCAGCGAGCGTATGAACTCGAGCGCCCCTCAAGAGATACCCAAAAGCAGGCTGCTACCCCAATTAGGAAGAAGCACCCAAACCTACATCACCAGCGCATGATCGGCCGACCAGCCACCCGTGGTCATGACGGAGAAGCCTCTAGACCCTCCATTCAAGCGCTTTTCTGGCGTCGCTCGAAAAAGTGCCAAGGCGGGGAAGCAGCGCCGGACTGCGAGACATATTGGAGGACAAGGCAAGGCAAACAAGATCGATCTACAGATCACGTGGCGTAGCGACTCGGGATGATTACCATCACGCCGGGTACAGCAATTCGGCGGGCGAACCACGATAAACAAAGCTCATTTGAGCTGCGTCGTGATATAGCTCATCTGAGGCGCCGCACACCCACTATGCTTCACGAGATGAAGTAATGGATCATCAAATCCCGAGGGTTTCAAACCCGTAAACATCGAATCATACGATGGCACAACAGATCCTGCGGTTTGGATCAGGACTACCTCCTCCATATCCACATGGCCAGCGGCGATGATCTACGCCATCAAATACCTCCCTCAAGCTTAAAGGACCAGCTCGGCATTGGCTTAACAGCTTGCCGGCAGAATCAATTGGTTGTTGGGAGGACACAGAAGCCGCATTCCTTGATAACTTCCAGGGCACATACATCGACCACGGACGGTGATGACCTCAGCCACATAATTCAGCAGCCGGAAGAATCGGCGGACAATTCGGACACGGTTCCTAACCAAGAAAAATCAAATTGTTGATTGTCCGGATCACGAGAGGCCCTTGCAGTCTTTAAACATAACATCATGACGGTGGCTTGCCCAACACCTAGGACAGGAAAAGCGAAATCCATGGCAGCCCTCTGGCGCTCATGACCGCTTTTGCGGGGAGAGGACAGCTGGCTAGCTCATAGCAACAACGAACAAAAACCACGGTAGTTCGGATACCAAGGACAGCAATGGCAGGTCGTGTCACAACAAGCACAAGCGCTGCATTAGCGGCGATAATGCTGAAGATCGGCGGTCAATGCGGATTGAGCTCTAAACCGGTCACGGAAAAAGCCGTTCAAAAGAAATACCGGGGCCGTCAACTTGGACCGAATACTCGATCGCTTGTGCGGATACATGGCACCCCGAAAAACCAGCCAACCACCAACAGGGAGTTGTTGGGTGTTCAAACAAACAGGCAAGCTAAGCGCGAAAACAACGACAAGGGGCTGCATAGCGATGGCGAGGAAGAGCCCGACATTGAACAATAGAGGACGGAAGGTTTCCCCCACAAGTGCGGACGGTGAACATGATATCATAACCCATATACCCAAAGGGAGGCGGAGCGTGCGCTAAGGGGCGTATATGCGATGGAGCGGTCGCCCCAAAGTTCAACCCATGGTCCTCTGCCCGATCACCTTTGATCGAAGGACCACCCACTAGCATCCGCCATGGCGGATTCGCTGCATAGTTCTTGACCCAATCATTGGCAGTTCACCTCAATAGAGTCGATGGAATGGCGGTAGCAACCTGAACCTGCTTTATCGAGGATCTGATCGCAAAATGGGCATAGACCCCTCAAGGATTAAAGCCACAAAAGCGACCTTTAAAGGCGTCATACCGGTGTGAGGCCAATTATGCAGGCTCGATTACACTCGAAGTGGTCTTGGATCCTGGATAACTTTCAAAGTGAAGAGTTAATCTTGACATAGTCCCGTTCATGGCGGCTACCATACCTTTGCTTGGACGAACCGCATTTGCAAAGTTCAATGCGGTGCCGCACTACGCATACCTCAAGCGTCTGATCCTCGTTGTCCGACTCCTCCTTGGTGATACTAGATACTAGATAGTTCTTAGCATAGATAGATAAAAAAAGATAATTCAACTACTCCTCGTCGTCCGACTCCTCCTTGGTGATGTCCTCCTCCGACGTCTGACTGTAGGCGTGAAGATACCGATCATCGTTGGATTCCCAGGGCGACGCTGCTCCTAGACTCATGTTGAACTGAGCGTCCGCTTTTCGCCTACGCTTGTCCTCGCGATAGGCGGCTCGCTCTGCCCTCCTCTTATCCCTCTCCGCCCTCCTTTGCGCGTAGAACTCGCGCTCATTGATGATGTCCTGCAGGAAGTGTTGGGGCCATAACGCCATGGCATCCTCGTCCATCTCGGCGATGCGAGGCGGTGCTCCGCCTCCGGTTGTCACGGCGATCCTCGTCGGTGCTAAGCAGCGGAGAAGCGCGAGCTCCTGCGCCCGCTAAGCGTTGGCACGTTAGGGAAGTTCAATGTTCTATGAGGCCACGGGCGCCACGCCGCTGTGTCGTCTGTGGCGGCCTCGTTAGCGATGTCGAAATTGCCGGGCCGTGGCGCATCCAGCGAACGGATCTCGGCGAAGAAGCCGCCGGAGGAGCAAGCGACGCTTGCGGTATCCCCAAGTTTCAGCGGCTGGCGGCATGGTGGCGCCAGCGAAAAAAAGCGGAGAGAAGGCGGTGGCGAGACAGGCGGTGGCAAAGCCGCAGTGGTGGGAGGGCATTGGATTTTATAAAACACGCCGGGGCGACGCCCGCCAAAACTAAGCGCCGCCCGGCCGCTTTTTCCCAGCAGCGATCCTTTCTCGACGTCTCTGCTATCTCTACTCTCTTATCTATGGTTATATTATTTTATATTTAATATTTAATATTTATCTCTACTTCCTTTACTGTCTACTTTTTTTTCTTTATATTTTTTTCTTGCAATGTAGGCCATCCGATTTATATCGTGAGATAGGAAGGAAACAAATGGTAATTTTGCGAGAAAGATACCCATACCCTCTCAGTTGCAAATAAGGCCTTCCCTCGTTCATCCTTTTCTCCCACAAGATAAACTACTCATACAAATGCATCTTGATGCGTTACAGCATATGGGCATCTTGCTAGTTCTAAAAACCTTTCCATCATTTGCCACACTACAGGTTGCGGATGAAAAACCTACCAAGCACAGTAGCGATACAGGAAGCGACACACAATTACCAACTGATATTCTGTTGGACAATGGAGCTATAACCAATTAATTTCACGGGAACAATAGCACCCAGGAAAATTGAAGGGTAAGTATGAACAAAATTGGAACTGCACATGTCTTTGCTAAGTGATTCAATACACACATTACCAATCGAGGAGGAGAGCGATGGTCGCGGCGGCCTCTGTGAGTCATAATTAAACAGCGAGTCAGTTCATTGTCCCGGCGGTGGTACTTCTCGCTTGGCGTCGGCTTCGGGAAGCAGATCCGAGACCGTGGAAAGGCGATGCGGGAAGAGGCTCCGTCTCTGACGATGACGGTGACCGGCTCGGTCTGGCGTACAAGGTCGTCGATGAGGCGAATCTTGCTGCGGTGGGCGAGTGCACCGATGTAAAGGGAGGAGCACGAAGGCTGCGGTGCCGTGGAGAAGTCTATTTTGCGATGGGGATAGAAAATGGGGAGTATTCAGGTGTACTACTCTGGTGCGGGGTGGGGTTGGCTGGGTAGGGTGAACTGAATTCTGAAAACAGCCCCTACCAAGCGTCATCCGTAGGCCTGTTCGAAGGCTATGATGGTAACTTCCTTTGCTCGAATCAGGGTGGCGGGAGATTTTCCGCCGACCTCAAAATTTTGTGACCTTTGGACTCCCGTGTGGCGTGTTGAGTGATTCGGCTAAGCAACTAGCGAGTAGTAGTAGTAAACTCTGCATATTAGGTTTGACCGAAGTCGAACTTCCTAAAGTTTGACCAAGTTTATATAAAATATAAACATTTACCATAACAAATATGTATGATGTGGAAGTACATTCAATAATCAATCTAATGGTATTTATTTGTTATTGTATATGTTAATATTTTTTGTTATAAACTTTACGAGAGTTTACAAAACTTGACTTTGACCAATGCTAATCGTGGACTTAAATAAAAGCGGAGGAGTACACATTTGTTTTCTTAGTTTGTAGTGAACTAATCATTTGTTGAAATTGTGAAATAAATATATTAGGCTATTGACTTGAATGTAATGGTCTATACAATTCAATAGTTACAATCATTGTCGAATCCCAAGATGTATACAAGGTCTATAGTACTTCACAACATGCTCAAACTCACATAATCCAGTCAAATGAGAATCTAAATGCATTTCATAGTTATTACTTTGTAGGATGCAACAAAAACAACCAAAACTCTACATCAGCCATTATAGAAGCAACATTTTGACATATCCCATTGTGTGAATGAAGCGTGGAGAGAGCTTTTGAAGATGGAGCAGATAGGGCGGGAAAGATTGTATGTATGTGGGCGAGAGAGTAGGAGACAAACCTAACGACACACACACACAGAGAGAGAGAGAGAGAGAGAGAGGAAGAAGTTAGGTGCGTGAGAAAGATGGAGACATGTAATATCGTGAGATCGTGTGCATCAGATTCTTTATCGTGGAAGGAGAAGAGACAACATGTTTGATGAGAGAGCTGGAAAAACATGGGACGAGAGGGAAGGATCTCATGGGTTGAGGATTGACAATTTTGTGCGGGGAGAGAGGATTGGTAATTTTGTGCAAGAGAGAGAGAGAGAGAGGGTGGGGAGGAGTCGGTCAGCCGTCATCACATCACCACCTTCCAAATGACCCGCATTCTCTAGCGGTGTGGTGCCGTCTTGATCTGCTCGATGCCCTCTTTGAAGATTGAGGTGTTGTGCATGTTGGGGTGCAAAGAAGCACAAGCGAGTGGTCGCAGTATAACCTTGGATGGGGATGAATTGTGTGCTCGGGGAGTGTGCGTGTGTGTTGTGCTGCGTGTGTGTGTGTGTGTGTGTGTGTGTGTGTGTGTGTGTGTGTCAGATATTGTGAAAACAAACCTAAGGAGAGAAATGGGTATTCACGAAGAGATTGTGTGGGCCTTGAGGTGGGCGGGGGCGAGTGAGGTGTCAAAATGTGCGCGTTGATGCATGTGTTGCATGCGATCGTCTGCGAGGATGGACGAATCGAGAGAGATGGTTGTTGTGTTCACGAATGGTCCTCTCTCTCTCTCTCTCTCTCTCTCTCACACACACACACACACACACACACACAAGTAAACTAGAAGACCGTTCTCTCATGTATACACAACGTATCGACATCTATCTATGTCTCACTCATGCATGATCATTTGCACATTCACACCTCTCTATATACGTATCACCGCTGCTTGTCTCACATTGCCCTTCATACAACACACATATGGACACATACACACGTTCTCTCTCAGTCACACACACAAAATAAGTATTAAAAAAACTAGGCGCACCTAAAAGCGTCCAAATCCAAATAAACTCAAACTGGAGCTAAATTCAAATATATGGAAATATTGCAGCGTCAAGAACTTTCCAGGAAAAAAACTTGAGTAATATTTGAGGATTGTTTTCACACACACAAAAGGTTGGTGGATGTCCTTGGCGCGACACGGTGAAGCACCGTTCGATCGACATTGACCACAGTTCACGCACTTGCATAGGATTCCGTATCGTGGCTGTGGTACTAACTTCAAAAATATTTAATAAAAGTGCTGCCTAAGTCTAATGTTTACGTGTACTATTACGGTTTTCTTTTAAGTTTGACCAACCTTATATAAAACTAAAGTAAGCTCCCATACGCGCACTCATCAATATGCCGCCGCTGCCGTTGCGCATGCGGCGCCCGCCTCTCGGCCAACAATTTCTCGCCCATCACCGCCGTGTCGCGCCATCCACATGCCATGAAGCCGAAGGCTCGCCCGCTCCCGTCGTCTGCAGTCCCTCCTCGCCATGCCGCTGCGCTGCCAAGCATCGCGAGCAGCTGGTGGAGCAGCGTCTATACGCATGCGTACAAAAAGAGGAGGACGGGCGTGCTCAAACACCGGCGGAGGAACTAAGCGTGTCATTATCGTCTCCGCCCAGCGGAGGCGCGCATGGTGTCTGTCGCGGCGGAAGCGATCGCAGCGTCGAGCCATAAAACCGGTGCGGAACGGAATCTACCTTGAGACCTTGAATGCCACGTGGATCCTGCAATCTGAAGGAGCAATTTGGGTCGATCGACTCATGTGAGCCGTTTGATGCAACATGGATGGCTATAAGGGCTTCTTCCACCTCTTCTGCCGTCTTCTTCCTTCGCTCGTCGAACTTCTTTCACAAATCGGTACCCAAATTATACTACTAATGCGACCATATTAAATACGGTAGGAACACGAAGATCTGATAGTAGTACCAAGCTGCAAGAAGAACAGTAGTAAGACATAGTACTAGTACTACTCTACGTACTAAAGAGTTCAAATAACGAGAAAGAACATAAACATAGTTCTGTTGGGGCCTCGGCACAACACACCTTGAAAATAAACTAAGCAACTAGTCCGCTTGACACTGCGGTAGAACCAGCATAGCGGCGTCCTTGCCACCTACTCGAGTCCGAGTCCACGTCCTCGACTTCGTCCTCGTCCCTCTTCCTCTTCCTCTTCGCGATGCTTCTTTGCTTGAACCGGACACTGGGCTCGCTTCTTCATCCAACCCATGTAGATATTTAAACAAAGGTAGGCATCCATTGCTGCGTACGGGATGTGATCTTCATCTAATGTCTTTGACTCCCATGCATGATGAAACTTCGTGATGAGGTTTCTTGAGTTTAGCGTCTGAAGGATCAATCATGGCTGCTGCCGGGTCAGCATTGAAGGTTGAGAGGAGGACACGGGCTTGCCTTATGGAGATCGAAGGGCTGGCCTACAACAAGACCTATCCGCCTTGAGGACATCTCTGTGGTTCTTAAAGCCTCTGATGTGAATTTCACTCTTTTGTCCTTGAGGAAGTTCTTAAAATCCGGCACTCAACGTCGGCATGGCATATGTGGTAGACCAAGCAAACGTTATGTCGCAAACCTGGATCGGCGGGCTTCTTCCTCTCTCGTCCTTTAGATCCTTCTCTCGTCCGGGACTGTGGTGTACTCAACATCTAGCCCAGCGACCCACTCATCCGTTGAAGCTGTTGAACATGCGTGGAAGCGAGCAAGCCATGCTTTCACCGTCGCGGATCCACGTGTGTAGATGACGATGAACTGATGGCGGTGATGGCTCTAACCTGGTACTCAGTGGCGACCATGGAGATTTGGGAGGCCATGGATTTTGGAGGAGGGTTAGGAGAAGTTGAACTGTTGTACCCATAAAAGCGGGAGCAAACTAATGTGAAAGGGCGGAGACATTGGGAGGCGAACTGTTGTGAGGTAGAAGACGAGGGAGAGTAGGGCATCTGACAGCGTGGGGTTGCTGGCTTGCCCGATGGATAAGCGGCTGCAAGCCCCAAAGAGTTCTCGAGAACTATCGGGACCCACTAGATGTCATCTCTACTAGACCCATATCGTGGGCACGGTATAGCTTACTTTGTTACTTGCGCCATGCGGTAGCGTGGATGTAACTTCACTTAATTCCGTCAACCGTCGCGCCTCCCGACCTTCGCCTCCCTCAGCAGTCGCGCCCTTTGAGACTTCGACCGGCTATAAATGAGCAAATTTTTTGCCTACTCCGCATGCATGATACTCCCTCTGGTCCTTTTACTCCGTCAACCGTTTGCAAAGTGTTTGACCAAATATATACTTTTTTGAACACCACCTTATATTAATTAACCAGCCACACGGTACACTCATTCGATACAATATTCACCACACAGGCGATACGTTATTTACAAGAATACCATCTAATCTATTGTCAAAGCTATACTTAGCGATTAAGTGTGCCACCTTATTGGCGAGCGGCTAATCTTTGACAATTGAAGATTGTTGATCAACTTGAGATGCTCAACGCTTTCATCTTGAGTCACGCATAGCAGACTGTCATAGTCCCCGATGCAAGAGACGCTACCACAAAAGCGCAATCAGTCTCTAAAATTACAGGATTATGAAGAAATACCTATGTAGAGACCAGCAATGCAAGCCCTAAGCTCCGGTTCCTCCACGCTTTGTGAGCATCAATGAAATCCCGACCAAATTTATACTAAAAATATCAATATCTACAATACTGATTATAATGAGTATAAGAACTACATTTTATAATGAGTGTAAAAATATTGATTTGACATTGTGAATGTTGATACTCCCTCCGTCTAGGTGAGTAAGTCATCTTAGGCTATGCACGTGACCAAGGAGGAGGAAAATGAGAGACATTAATGTTTATTTGCTAATTAAATAGTATTGCATGCAATGAACTAACCCTTGCATGTCATGTTTGATAGTCTCGAGGTCATTAAAAGCATGCACACCCTCATCTCTTATTGGTTGATATGTCAAGAAACAAGAAAGCGAGGTAGAAGTTAATGCACAGCGCCTCGTGTTTTGGGATTATTTGGTTTTTAGTAAGATGACTTACACCTAGCTATTAGAGTACCACTACCTCCTTCTAGTTTAAAGGGCTCGACTCAAAATTTCACCTACTCTTAGCAAGATAGTAGGCGGTGGAATAGTTTTGAAGTCTGCAAAGTACTCAACTAATCTTGTCGTTCTTCACAAAAAATGTGTTTACCAATGCATGCATGAACACTAGTTACTCTAACCCCCTCTCTTCTTTAATTCTTTGCCACATCAGCATGTTTGCTATTCCGTGTGCATGATACCAGCTAAGATACCACCATTATGGCCAGCCTTAATCATCGCATGCAATAATTTAGTGCACCCTGAAATATGAACATGTGTGGGGCGTGTATGTTTTTAATGACTTGAGACTATACCTAGCCCGGCATGCAAGATGACTTATTATGCATCGTTCCCCATACTGCAGGAAGCCGTTCGTCTCCAAATCTTTTCCTCTCCATGTGTGGAAACAATATGCGCCAAACTCTCCTTATCCCTCCGGCGATCCCACCACTCCACCCCGTGTGAAAAAATCTGCATGCATGACCCTCCTCCCCCCACGCTCATCCAATCCGTTGTGACCAGCAATATTTCCACCCCTTCGCTCCCCCGTAATTTACTCCAACAAATATGCCCACGTAGCTTTTACTTAACTTTAGGTGCATTGGGTCACTGACATACGGGCCCAGCCGTGTACTGGCCCACATGTCAGTGACGCAACTGGACCTGCAGATAAGTCAGTGCAGCTCAGTTCATATCTTACGTAGGTGCGCCATTGCTCGCTATAAATACTGCGCCTCCCATGAAATCGCTATCTCCTCCCCCTCACGTTCACGTTCATCGCTATCTCCTCCCCCTCCCTCTCACGTCGACCACCATAGCATCGCCCCTCCCAAGCCCTAAGGCCCCTCGCTGCACCGCCCCAGGCGGTCACCAGCGTCGCCGTTCCGTTCCTCGCCGCCACTAGTCGAGGAGGGCCGTCGGCGTTCCGCTCTCTCGCCCATGACAGCGACAGCGTCGCCGTTCCATTCCTCGCCGCCACTAGTCGAGGAGGGCGCGTCGGCATTCCGCTCCTCGCCGCGGCGTGTCGAGGTGGGCGCGTCGGTGTTCCCAATCTCCCGGCCGCAGCGTCGGAGCGTCGGTTCCCTTCTGAGGAGAATGCGCGCCACCCGTCGAGCCCCCACCTTGAGCTTTGGCAAAAATGGATGTCGCCTTGTGGGAGGCTTTGCCTCCAGCGGCGCCAAAATAGAGCGGAGAAGAAGGCCGAGGAAGAGAAGCGCGCAGCGCAACAAGCTTCTGGGAGATCTATGTCGCGTCCAGAGAGTCAAGCAATTGGTTCTTTGGCGGAAGGCTCGTGCGAGGGCCGTGAGGGTGGCGGAGGGCGCTGTGCCGCGCATACGAGTGCGGTCGGGCCCAAGCGCCTCATCTACGCTTGGTGATGCGTGGACGGTGCAGCTTCCAGCCGGGAGGAGTACTGTTGGCGCGGATCACCACACCGGTGAGATCGCGCTCGCCCCCGGCAAGCCGCCAATCAGCACCTCGCGAGTTGAGGCTGAGGAAGAAGCGTTGTGTCGGCGTCTTTGAAGCGACTGCGCACGGGGCACTCGTGGCGCGCACAAGCGCTCTGCGGCGCCGTGGCTTTAGGAGGTATAATTTTTGTTTAGTAAAGCGTTCTCATTAGTTTTGGGCGCAAATGATAAATCGAGCGTTCAGGAATTTTTAGCGTCCTTAATTAAGTATGTAAAGGAAAGTTTGGAAGCGTTGTGTATTATTCGCATTTTGCAAATGCGTGCATATAGCACAAACTTTACTATATACTATCGGACTACCGTCTCTCTCGATATATGCTTGCAGACTTTTCTACTCCTCCGTCCAGGTCAATAAGTCATCTTTGGTTGTGCACGGTGACCAAGAAGGAGGAAGATTTACACGTGAGCGGAGGAGTACTACTATTACTTATATGCGTGCAAATGCATGTTTTAACATTACGATGCGGTTTTTGTAAAAGTAGAAAAACAGCACTAGTCAAGCTTGTGAAAGCGATTCCAACGTGAGTACTACTACTAGTAGAAGTACCGGGGGCGATTCTTTTAGGCTTCTAGATTAGTAATCCCATAACTACTACCTCCGTCCTGGTTTATTGGTCCCCATTGTAATATGTGTCAAATTTTGATCATAAATTTAACTAATGAAATGTTAGTGCATGTCACATGCACTACTCCATCCGTCTAGGTGAGTAAGTCATCTTAGGCTATGCACCGTGACCAAGGAGGAGGAGAAAACAAGAAAGCGTTAATGTTTAATTTCTAATTAATAGTATTGCATGCAATGAACTAACCACTGCATGTCATCTTTGATATCTCAAGTCATTAAAAGCATGCACACTCTTTAT
The DNA here is from genome assembly GCA_021605205.1 of Aegilops longissima. NCBI lineage: Eukaryota > Viridiplantae > Streptophyta > Magnoliopsida > Poales > Poaceae > Aegilops > Aegilops longissima. The sequence continues at coordinate 20,978 of JAHIAM010000899.1, forward strand.
CTCTTATTGGTTGATATGTCAAGAAACAAGAAGCGAGGTAGAAGTTAATGCACGCGCCTAAGTGTTTTGGGATTATTTGGTTTTAGTAAGATGACTTACACACCTAGATGCACGGCGCCTAAGTGTTTTGAGTAACATTTTATCAGTTAAATCTTTGGTCAAAATTCAGCACAAATTACAATGGTGAGGAATAAACCGGAACGAGTAGTAGTTTAGAAGCCCAAATAAATGGTGAGGCGCCTTATTGTTACTCTCCACTATGACTAGTCTTGTGGGAAAAGCTGGGGAAGCCGCCAAAAGCTGGCCCTAGGAGTAGTAGCTAGGGATCGAGTGTGGGAGATGAACAGGAGAAAGTAAATCAGAGAGATGAAATGCAAAAAAGGCGGAGGGATGTGATGGTTGCTTGTCCGTTTATTTTACCAGGCCACTTATTCTGGGAGTGGTTGGGTTTTGTGATATGATGGCTTCTTGCCGCGCCACAGTGAGAGGTGAGACTCCGTGCAGCGCCGCCCTCTACACTTGTACTACATCGGTCGTGGTTTATTAGTCCCCATTGAATTTGGTGAAGATTTAAGCGACAAAATGTTAGTGCATGTCAACAAAAACTATATCGTTGGATTAGTATTTGAACATAGTTTTGAATGATATAATTTTAGGTGACATGCATCAGTATTTATCATACTATATATAATGTTAGTTCAATTTTTGGTCGTACTAATCTATAGTAGTAAGGTGCCCGTCGTTGCACGAAGAGTGAAATGCATTGATCGGGAGTTGTTTATTTTGACAAAGGATGTGGGGTCATCTCATGTATATGGTGTCGATAGGTTTCTTTGGATATTATCTCATCTCTAGAGCTCACAAACATCCGGTGAAATAGATAAAAAGGTATCTTTTGCAAACAAAAGCGTTCAACTATTCAACCTGCATCCAAAACTTGTGAAGAAATAACACTTATTGTGCTTGCAGAAATGATCTTTAAAATTAGTTTTGAGTATCGATTGTTATACATGTTGGCTACAAATGACATGGCACTTTCTTATAGTCAACAGTTGGCTATACTATTAAGTAATATTAACCATGCCCTTATAGGCGGAGGGATTAAATCAGGATGACTTGCAAGGGGCGGAGGAGATGTAAGAAATGGTTCATCGTAAGTCTTTCACCGATCTTGTAGTAAAAATTCATACATGGAAGATTCTAGACTAAACCATAAGCGGATACACTTTTATTCATGCGCGAACTCCAATAGAGCAAGATCCGCATGGAAGTCTCCACATGCTTAGACAGCGGATTACATTGAGCGAAGACTAATGATCAACATTTAACTTGATAATGCGTATTTTTTAGCGAACAGGAGGCTCCTCCCGGTTCCATTATAAAATGAGACCCAAAGTGTCTTACATCAGCTCCTTGAGAGGAGCAGTTCAAAGGAAGGACTGCGCGAAAGCCACTCAAGTTTAACGACAAGCTTACGGATCAAAAGCGGCAAGACACGGGCCATAGCGCCCACACACACTACATGTTTTCTAAGTGCACTTGATAATCGTATGTCGGTGAACCTCCTTGGAGTCCCGTGCACCAAGTCGGCGGGTAAAGGATGGAGCGGATGCATGGGTTTCCAAGTCCACATTGGCGGGATAGTCCCAGCTCCTCGAGTCAAAGTCATGTCGATGAGGCGGTTTCACCGCCCACGCGACCCGGAGGGTAGTAACATGACCACGCACCCGTACATCTGCCCCTCGTGTCGATTAGCCGATTATCGTGGCGATGCCCACAGCGCCGCGTTACAAAACGAGGCGGCGGCTTATGAGCCTCACGGTGCCACGATCAAGAGGAAAGCGCTGCCGTTCTCCTCCGAGACTAGCGGTAGCGGTGATCCTCCAGCGACTCCGGCATGGTGAACCGGTATACGTGTCGTGCTTGATGTTCTCCGCCAAGGGCCAGCGATGACCGCTGCGCATCCATGGTGATGCACCATGTCGCGGCGAGCCACAAAAGCGACATCGAGCACTCATAGCGGTGGGCGAAGGGCTCCTTGGAGGCATCGACCGAGGCCGTCCATGAAGCAGGGAGTGGCTGTAGGGGATGTTGCACCCGATTGAATATGTGAGCAAGTTACTCGAGATTTAATCCGAATAAGCACAAAATAAATCATGGCGGCTATAACAGAGATGAAACTAATCATGTGGACTAGCATAGTAGTAGGATACTGATTAGAAACAAAAATTCTACCACAATTTCAAGCAGGAAGAATAGAAACACATACGGTGCAGCAGGGAGCAGCACCGTTGGCATTGAGTTATCGCCCATGTCGTTGAGGAAAAGGTTGCCAAGGGGGAAGAAGTCGTCGTCGGTGAAGTTGTGGCTGCCATGCCGTCGCGAGTCGCTCCCAGATTTCAACAGCGCCCTTGAATGGGCCATGAGGATGGAGTGGCTGTGGGGGCGTTCTGACAGGCTGAATGGGAAGCGCAAAGTAGCACACGAAGCGATAGATGGTGTCCTTACTAGTACTCCCTAGTCTCTATCTATCTATATCTACATATATCTACTCTTATAGAAAACCGAGTTGGTGATGATGGTATGCCTGCCATCTTGTAATATAGACCGTCCGATCTATATCGGCGGATAGAAAATAACTATGACAATTTTACAAAGATACCGCACCTCTCTCCACATTTACAGATAAGGCCTTGCCTCGTTTATCCTTATCTCCCACAACCTCGTGCTCCTCCTATGTCTCTATCTCTACTACTTTTCTTTTATAACAAATCGAATAGTGCTGCGCCATCCGCTGCCTTGCATGGCTAATTCACGCCTCCTCGCCTCCATCATCACCAACTGGTCTTTTATAGGAGTAGGAGTATAGAAAAAACCGAGTTGGTGATGATGGTGTCTTTGTGCAATGCTGCAGGCATCTTGCTATTTTTTGCATATAAGTCCAAACACCACGTGAACACGGTCTTTGACCATGGTTCGTAGTCGTTCCATGCTCGGGCATTGAAGTTTGTAACTATTTTAGATTAGAATATACTACTCCTTCGGTGCTAGTAGTAGAGCGAGTCCTACTCTACTACTCTACTCTAGCAAGCTAGGGCATAATCTTGTAGTAGGTAATGTAGGGAGTACCGATCTTGTGATCACTCAAGCAAGTTGTGCGGCATCGATATGACCCTCACGCTGCTGGTATGTGTCTCGTAAGTCAAGCGTGTTGTAGTCATCATCACATGCCCACTTCCCAGCACATATATTGCTTCTCCATCTTTGTCCGCACATAATCTCATCAAACTTCCATCCCGCTAAGGCGCCTCCCCCTTGTCAAAACCCAAGCACTAACAATGGCGAGAACCGAGCAGCGTCCCGAAAGAGTGGCTGGAATTCGCTCCCCACGAGGTAATCAAGCTCATTGTTTCGCGTGTGGACAATCTCGATACCATGCCACTCACGGGTGCTCGTCCGGGCTGTACCGTTTACTCAAAGCCCTCGGGCGGACTTTTAAGCCAGCTCCTTGCTTGTTGATGCTGCTGATCTTGAAGCGGCGTGTCACGCAACATAACGATCGTGGGGTGGTGAGCATCAACCCCTTCCTGCAATCAATCCCGTCAGCCTCGGCTACATTAACGGTATGTCTTGGTTCGGCATGAACCGTCTTGGATGGTGCTGCGTCGGCCGGTCGCGGCAGGTGGATGCTCGTGGAGGTCTACACAGGCGATTGATCCCCCTTCCTTGATTAACACTGCATTGCTTTGGCACGCGACGAGAATACTCGGAATCTTGATGTAGCCAACATGATACCATGTTTGATTTGCTCAAGGTTGTAATCTGCCAGCGCCCACAAGATCTGCGAATTATAAAGATTTCAGGCTAATTGCGTTCTTCAACGCGGTCTCGCCTATCGGCAGTCGCTGCGGAAAGTGGATAAATCTGCCGTCCATCGGAGGATCATACATCCTCCATGGTTCTCGATGCCATTAAACACAAGGGCTTCATTTACGTATCGACTCCTTCTATGGCTGGGCGTATTGCTGGCCTACTCCGATCATCGCTACAAGCAGCTGTTACAATAGTATGTTACTTTCCTATGATATCATGATGGCTTGCTTATATTACTGTCAACATTTACTCAAAAATATTCATGCTCATAACATGCTGTTCTTAAGATTGACTAAATCAAGAGCCCTTTTTATTTGACTCAACTTGATATGATGTTGTAGGCACTTTGGTGTCCCTACCCTTCTAATCCCAGAACCTTTCAAAGAAAAGCGGCATGGCAGTTGCAGGTGGTTCTGGCTCGATCGGACGGCGAAGAAAGATTGATGATCGTTCGCGCGTGCTGGGACATGTTGTTTCACGGAATACAATCACGATCCTTTGGAAGGTCTTTGGCGAGGATCCAGCTTCTCGGGCCTTGAAATTTTGATTGGAGGCTGATAAGTAACCTTAGTACCGCTCTCTGTTTGTCGGACTGAATTATCCGATTAACGAGGAGATAACCGGCGGCAAGGATCATGATGGCAGCGGTTTCGTTCATCGAGCAAAACTGTGTGTACCACAGCGTACCATCGTCTCTGCATGCACCATACCTGATATGTGCATACGCTCTGCAGCCCAAAGTAGGAGAGAGGTCATGAAGTATCAGACTTCGACCTCTGGCTGGAGTTTCCCCGTCGGGCACCCATCACGGTTCAAGCCGTCGACCAATCTCCAACAATAAATAGTAACGTCTAAGCGAGCAGAGTTAGTTAGATCAATACACTTGGTGTAGTAGGATCTTTATTTAGTTTGATGCATACACTTGTTCTTTTTGGTAGCCCTTTTGTAATGATGGCTGATGTTTGGTTTGGAAGAAGGCGTGTCTTCACTCTTACGGCACCTTCTATACATTGCACCCCACCCTGGTTGCTTTCTGCTGCTGTTTTCAATGTACAATCAGTAGTATATATCGATCATTGGTTGAATAAATGTGTTGTTTTGGAAGTTGTTGCACAGTTCGATCCTTTAGTGCCCGTACCGTACGTAGCTCATACTATTTTTAAATACGGAACACATTTTCCACTTGTTGATAACATGCAGCCCAATGATGAAGGCCCAATAGAAAGCCCATAATTAAGCTGGAAGAGGCTCTCACATGAATCCGGCCTAGGTACATGCTCATGGTCCCTAAACATAAATAAGTAAATAAATAAATAAAGCTAAATGCTCATGCACCAGTTCTTTGGGAAAATAGGTAGCCGGTATTTATTTTGAAGAATACCCAAGCTAGGCCTATTTGTTTTCTCTCAATTCTTGGGCTGCAAATCTTTCAAGGCGAGGAGGGATGCATTCCGTCACGGCCAAAAGTATGGTCAATGTCATTAAAAGTAATATCAAAAGGGTTGAAAATTCCAAAAATTATAGCAAATGGGATATTAGTTTTTTTTTAATTTTGTTCTTCAATGATATCTTATATGTATTTCATTGGATTTAACATGACATAGTACTAATTTATTTTTAAATTTGTTTTAGTATGGCTATTAATTTTGGATTAAGAATGTTTAGTTCCCCAAAAAATTTGCGAATTTTCAAAATTTACCACATATTTAGTTAATTTTTTGACCTTGGTCTGACGAGAAAATGGCGGCAATTCTAAAAATGGGCGGGCTGCAATAAATTCCATATGAATTAGAAAATGAGTAAAATTATAAAAATAATAGCAAATGGGTTGTACCATGAGAATTTTGAGGCTGACTTGTTTACACAAGGCTTTGTCGGTGAAACTACGATTCTAGCGATGGTGTTGGATGTCCATCCAGCGGCGACGTCTTCTTCAATCTCTGATCTTCTGCTCCGCCCGCCTAAACTAGCGCCGGCGGGGCTGCACTGCTCCCTCCTCTTGTGGCCCATTTGTGATACGCATGCGAGCTTCCCGGCCCACCCTACTCCCTCCGCTGGCTGGCCTTGCGCAATCAATTGCCTCCTTATTACGAAAAAATGATTCCTCCCCGACATCAAGGGTGCACGGTTGGGAGGCTGACTGCATGGGCCTACTACGTTGGCCAGCGTCTGCGAGGCTTGTCAACTTAGTCAACAAGCGATTCTAGCAGCGATAACCGTTGGATTTGAATCGAGCGGTCCTGCTACTTCTTCAATCGCTGCTCTTCTTGCCCAGCCGCCCAAACCAGCGCCGGAGGCGCACTGCTCCGCCTCCAATGGTGCGGCTGTGCTGCCGTTGAGGCCTCATCGCCCCTACTACTCCACGCTAGCTGGAGCCCTGGCGATGTCAGCCTCACTGGCGCAGCCGAACCGTGAACCCTCGTACTCCTCTCTGCGTGGGCATCCTTTGCGCGTCTTCCCGGCTCCGCGTCATCCCTTCCTAGGCCTCGCCGTCATCCACCGCCTTGGTGCTCTCGTGGCGTGGTCAATGTGGTCAACGACATTCCATCGGAAGAAATCTTTGTCGTGGAGAGGCTGACAGCTGGGTCCATGACCACAGACCGATTTTTTTGTGATTTGCCAAGTAAGTCACTTTGTCGGCTTATTGGGCTGCAAATCTTTCAAAACGAGGAGAGCTTTCATTGGTGGCCAAGAAAATGGCCCATCGATAATGAGAAATGGGTTGTACATTTTTAAAACACATCAAACCAGCAATTAGTTTCAAATATCTTTTTTTCATTTGAGATTTTAAATTACATTAATTTTTATCGTGGAGAATTTGTTGGATTTTATATTGATATACATTTATTTTTAAAATCAGTTTGAATGTGAGTCGAAATTTGGGATTAAAACAGTTCGGACCCTTTTGAAATATGCAAAATTTAGTATAATTTTTTAACCGTGTACAGTATAGGCTGTAATGCTAACAAAAGAATATGGGCTCCAAAAAACCTTAGAATTAGCAAATGGGCTGTAAATTATTAGAAATAATGGCGAGATGGGTTGTATCTTGTTTTCCATAGATTTGAGGCTTTCCTAAAAAGGTTGGCGCTGAAGCGTTGGTTGTTGGATGTCCATCCAGCGGTAGTCGTCTTCTTCAATCTCTGCTCTTCCTGCTCCGAGCCGCTCAAACAAGCGCCGGCGGGACTGCACTCCCTCCTCCCATGACCCGGTGTGCTTTGCGCTGCCTTACCTCACCATGCCGTACTCCCATCGCTGGCAGCCATCCTCTACTCACTCACACTGCTCTTGTTATTCTCCGGCGGGGCAGACGGTAAACCCTCGTCGATCGTACTCCCCTCCGTGGGAAACAAGCTGTCGAGTCTTCCCTACCCGTGTCGTTCCTTCATAGGCCTCGCTGTCGTCCACCGCCCTGGTGCTCTCGGCTGACCTGGTCAACTGATCAGTCAACGGCCGACATGCATCTGAAGTGGGTATGCGTGGAGAGGCCGACAAGCTGGGTTCTGACCGGCCGCACTGAAATGCCTCCTTATTATGCAAAATAATGATTCCTCCAGGTGACATCGGGGACCCACGAAAGGGCCTCTGTATTTAGTGAAAAAAGCGTTACCGCCATTGACAGCTCGGACCCATCAGCTATATCTTATGCAGCAGTGCCTTCTTATTACGCTAAAAAATGAATACTCCCCATTGCTGGGACCCGGTATAGTGGCGAGGCTGACTTGTGGGCCTACTAAGTTGGCGGGGGACGGAGGCTTTGTCAACTTAGTCAATATGCCGCGATTCTAGCTCCTGTGACCCTCGATGTCTATCCAGCGGTCGTAGTGCTTCTTCAACCTCTGGTCTTCTTGCTCCGGCCGCCCAAACCAGCGCCGGTGCGTGCCTCGTGCTCCTGCCTCCGTGGCGGCTTTGATCTTCTGGAGCCTCACGCCCCTACTACTCCCACGGCTGGCGGGCCATCCCTCTACTCACCCACACCCCTTGTTATTCTCTTGCGGCGGCAGCCTCTGCACCTGGCGAACCGGTGAACCCTCGTACTCCTCTGGCGTGGGCATCCACTTGCGTCTTCCCGGCTCCGTGTCGTCCCCTTCCTAGGCCTGCGCCGTCGTCCACTGCCCTGGTGCTCTCGGGCGGCGTGGTCAGCATGGTCAGGCGGCTTCCATCCGGACATAGACTGCGTGGAGAGGCTGACAGTGGGTCCTGAGCCGCAAGAAGGCGCCTCCTTATTCGCGCAAAATAATTATTCCTCCACGACAGCGGGGACCCACGGATGGGCCACCATATTTCAGAAAAAGCGGTTCCCCCACATTGCTGGACCCCCGACTACACCTTCGCCTGCGCAAGGAAGTCGTCGGGCAAAAAAAAAACAAAGCGATTAGCCCCACATTGCTGGGGACCCACCAGCTACATCTTTGCCGCGCAAGAAGTGCGTCGGGCAAAAAACAAATGATTCGCCCCACTGCTGGGACCCTGGCTACATCTTTCTGAGCGAAGTGCACGAAGTCGGGACCCACACAGTCGGGCGTATGTAGCGTTGTCATTCATTACGTGGACGTATGCGCATATATACATAATGGTGGATGTAAGTGGCGCCGCATTAATGGTAGTAAGCGCTTACCGCGTAGCATGTACACGTCATTACATCGGCGAGGTGCAAAAAGAAAAATCGACCGTATGCGTACATACGGGCAGGGTCTCGAAGCATACTGGCGCGCTCACGTACATGGCTGGGTGAACGAGAGAAACAACGTGCGTGCGTGTTCATGGGGAGCAGCGGAATGTATCGTGTTCATGGGAGGCAGCGGAATCGTCGTGTTTGCTCGGGAGCAGCAGGCAGCGTGGGAGCCAACGGTGGGTCGGAGCGGAATGCGTGGTGCGTCTTCATCGGGAGGGCTTGGGCAGAGCGATCGATGGAAATAAGGCTGGCGTACCACTGGCGGAGAAGCGGCCTTGTGTTGGCCAGCACGTTTGAAATGGGATCCTGTTCGCCGGGAGGTGCGGCATACCGCAAAAGCGGAGAAGCGGACCTCCTATGGTGGAAGCAGGAGTCTGTTGATCGGGAGGGTGTGGCGTCTTGCAAAAGCGGAGAAGCGGACCTCTGACGGTCAGCAAGCAGGGTCCTGTTGATGGGAGGGGTGTGGCGTGCACCGCAAAGCGGACCAAAAGCGGACTTGTGTTGGGCGCTTCACGGTCAAAGCAGGGGTCATGTTCGCCGGGAGGTTGTGGTGTACGCAAAATGGGACTCCACGGGATCTGTTCATCTCCACGTCGACCTCCTCCGGCCTCCACGGGCTACCGTCGACCTCCTCCGGCCTCCACGGGCTGCTGTTCATCCAGCCTCCACGCGCTACTCCACGGCTCTGTTCAACCACCCCTCCACCATCTCTATTCATCCAGCCCTCCACACCACGGGTTCCTGTTCATCCGGAAACACGCCACCGCTCCTTGTTCATCAAACCCCATAACCTCTTGTTCATCAATCGATCGGCTTTGGTTAGCAGCGATGCGGAAGAATGCGCTCGATAAACCCGATTAACAACCATCGATCGATCGCTTCGGGTTGATAACGCGTAACTGCGGTGCTGTCCTTTCGTGTTCGATTGAGAACCAGCGCCTCGCTTGAGGTTGATTAAAGCGAGCGCCCTCGCGGTGCGTCGCGTCGTCTGAGAAAGCAGCATCGCTCGGCCCCGACCTCCCATCCGTAACGGCAACTCCCGAAATTTCCCCCTCGCTTCTACCACGGTTTTTCCGTCATGGGCCGCCCAAAGAATGTCATGCAGGCTGCGTCTCGGCCGCCAGAGATGAAAAGCCCATTTTTCGCCATGTTTTTTGTCATAGTAGGAGCCCACCACATCTATGATGATGCGGGGTTTGTCACAATTATCGTCATAGAAGTGTCATATGTATGATGAAAATTTTTTCGTTCATTAAAATGTCACGGGTGTGTCTTTTTTTGTAGTGGTTGAAATTTACTGCGGGTGATCTGACGGTCTTTCATTATGGACTCCTCCGCATCTTTATAGTTACCTCTAGAAGATGAATGAAATGATATATCTTTGGGTATTCCATATGTGCATTTTGGTACGAAAACTTCGGTAAAAAGTTTGCGAGGTTCGAATTTTCAATAAAGCTATATGCACTGCATTTTGGAATGGCGGGAGGAGCATAGGGCAGTTGCTAACACTCCGTGGAATATTTGTGTGTAGGAGGTGGCTGCTCTTTTAAATGACATTGCAAAGCCCGAAACCTTTATCGGATGTCGATCTAACGGTTCTTACGGTGTTAAGTCGAGGAAGCGGCTTGTGGTGAGCGTTTATCGGATAATGATTTATGGACACTTGCATTGCATTGATAAGTGCCCCTCTCTCTCATGCACACGCACCCTCCACAGTCACGTCTCTCAGGTCCTCTACGCACCCACCGTCTATCTCTGGTGGGCGTCACACACTATCGTGCTCTTCACACCCTACCCTCAGAACTTGTAAAAACAAAGGCGTCGGCACCTTTTATTTTAGCTCACCGTCACACACTTATACTATTACTCTTGTGTGAGAGCGTTCTTTGGGCATAGTATATTGTACTCTCACAAAGAAGCGGTGCCTGCCGCACTAGTTCTCTCACACACCCTTTCATGGGTACCGTAGGAGCACATTTTTTGAAGCTGGTACAACAAAATTACTCCACTATATATATAGTAGGAGCCTGGCGCTTGCTTTACTAGGGTTCTTGTCTTTCACTCTCTCATGCTCTCGGATCTAAGCAAGACATAGGTGGCCCACACACTCTCTCTCTGCTCACGGTGGTCACAAATCCGGCGAACCACCTCGACCGGTGCAAGGTGTAGGTACATCATTCACGCAGCGTAAATCGGCGTGAGAGAGGAGACCAACGGCTGCCGTGCGTCCCAATCGTGACCCGTGCCGTTCTCTTCGAGAGCGCCGACTCGGGAGGGCCTCAGGCCCTTGTTCCTCCTATGGTATTGTGTCCAAGATCGGCCTCCTCGACCCGTCTTTGCCACATGCAAGCGACCCTCGACTATATATCCCTTGAAACCTGCCTTGCTCTGTTGCCCGGCTCCCCGCGTGGCTGCGTGTGGATCTTTCTACTTTAAGTCGGCTGTTCCAAAGCCACCTAGACTTTTACTATTATTAGAGGTAAAGCTAGTTCATATAGTCGAATCTAAGAGTTGGTTCAAATAGGGAAGAAAATTAGGAAAGCTAGCATGAATCTAGGACTTGGTTCTAAGAGAAGCGAAGGAAAGTAGTAGAATCACGGCTACCTAACCGGTCTCTTAGTTGAAAAGCGAAGAAAGCATGGTGGATGGTGAAAGGGTGGGGAAGTGGATCTATCTCTTGGTTGAAAAAGGAAAGTAAGTGAGGGGTGTTGGGGGACAAGCATAAATGAGAATGAGCAGGTCTACATTTCTGTGCTCACATAGGAAAATGTACCGAGGAGATAAAAAAATGGGACAAATCTGGAGACATGTCTGGTGAGTCTTTGCAGCTCTTGGTAACCACATCTGTCTCACCACTTTATGCCCCTCCTGTCCCCTCGCCCCATATCGCTACCGTTAATGTAAAATCACATGAAGCATTAAGCAATGCCACTGATGTCACTATAAGTAATGGTCTAGTGCCGTCGATAAAATTGAAACAATGCCACCACCATTTATGAAGTGCTTCCGTCTTGCTTTATTTCCCATGAATTGTGTTTTGCGATTTACACTTAAATCTCCGCTAACATTGCTTCATCCTAGTGGAACTGCACAAATTTGATTGCATATTCTTGACCATGTACTACTCTCATTAAAGTAATACTAATGCTATTATTCGCATGTTAATCTAGTGGCGATGTTGATGTGATGTGATGCTACTTACTTAAGGGCACTTTCATCTTGTCAATCTAGTGCCAATTATAACACAATAGATGATGTTGTCAATCATGCATACTTTGCAAATACTCATCACTATTTAAATAACCGTATATTTATTTGCGCAAACAGGGATTCCTGTCTCCATATCGTTTCTATCTACGCAATCAAATGTACACACCTCGGTTGTAGTACAGCTGCACAAAATGAGATGGCTATTCCTAGGCGTAGTCCTCTAACCACCAGTGTTCCGGGTATTCCTACATTAGTTCTAACTAGGTAGAATGACCAACACAATCTAAAAAGCAGGTTAAATGCGTTTTACTTCTGATTGCGATTGTAGGGACAAAAAAAACAACTACACCCTAGTCCGGAATGCACTTTCTACCGGTTCATTCATGGACCGAGGGACTAACTTAATGGCTGCACATAGGTTTTAGAGACAGGTCTTGGCGGACAAGAGGCATTGTGGTCTGCTTATTTTTGCAAATAAGCGGTGCTTAAATTTAGTGGAATGCACAAGACTTTCAACTAGTCGTTTTACTACATGGTTCAATTCAGCATTCGGTGAGAACACAATTATAATTGGTTGATACGGAATGAGAGAACCTAACCCGGATGGTGGCAACAATAAAAAACCATAGTGGACTCCGGAAATTTAAGCCTACGGGAGGCCCTTTGCTCGGAAGAAGCCTTGCTTGTTTTTCCTGATTTGTAAACCTTCTCACAACTTTGTCTTTTGCTGTGAACTAGTATATATTTGTTATGTTCTATGAATCATTGAGATGTATAAACTTCGCTTAAATTATGCTTTTCAAGTTTTTATGAAGCCGAGGTTAATGTGAGTATTCCACATGAGCGGCTGGACTAAGCGATGTGAACGTTTGGAAATTACATTGTGGCCTCGATTAGCTTTGCATGAACCCTTTGTAACAAGATATGTAGTTGCTTATATAATGGACAACAGATTATTGGTTGTTAGTAATGGTGATAGCCCTAGCGTTGAAGCGAGCTGAGCCAATGTGTAAATGTTTTGCTGGCCCTTACGGTTGAGGTAGCACCAACAGTGTTTACAAGTACTTATGTATCACGTCGGTAGCGCGCAGTTCTTGAGCGAGTACTCTATTTCATCAAACACACATTGCTTGTATGATAAACCATGACAATTAATAACCCACAAGTATAGGGGATGTATAGCAGCTTTCTAGGGTAGAAGTATTCAACCCAAATTTATTGATTCGACACAAAGGAGGCCAAAGAATATTCTCAAGTATTAGCGAGTTGAGTTTTCAATTCAACCACACAGAAGAACTTAATATCCGCATCAAAGTATTTAGTAGAAAAAGTAGTATGGAAATACTTGATAGCTTGATTGGCAAAGTAACGTTATTAGTTTTGTAGTAATTATATGATGTAGCGGAAGAGTAACTAAGCAAAGATCAATATGTGAAAAGCTTAGTAGGCATTGGATTAGTGATGGATAATTATGTGGGATGTGATTCCTCATACCTTGATTATAACCTAGGGTGACATAGAACTAGCTCAGTTCATCAATATAATGTAGGCATGTATTCGAATATAGTCATGCGTGCTTATGGAAAAGAACTTGCATACCATCTTTTGTCCTACCCTCTTTGTGGCGTTGGGGTCCTATTGGAAACTAAGAGATATTAAGGCCTCCTTTTAATAGAGTACCAGGACCAAAGCATTAATACTTAGTGAATACATGAACTCCTCAAACTACGGTCATCACCGAAGTGGTCCCGATTATTGTCATTTCGGGGTTGCGGATCATTACACATAGTAGGTGACTATTGACTTGCAAGATAGGATCAAGAACTCACATATATTCATGAAAACATAATTGGTTCAGATCTGAAATCATGGAACTCGGGCCCTAGTGACAAGCATTAAGCATAGCAAAGTCATAGCAACATCAATCTCATAACATAATGGATACTATGGATGAAACCTAACAAAACTAACTTCGACTACGCATGATAAATCTCATCAACCCATCACCGTCCGAGCAAGCCTCGATGAGGATTACCCACCTATGGCGGTGAGCATCATGAAATGGTGACGGAGGATGGTTGATGATGATAACGGCAGCGATGGATTCCCCTCTCAGGAGCCCCGGCGGACTCTAGATCAGCCCTCCGAAGAGATTATTGCTTGGTGGAAGCTACGTATCGTAAAACATGATGAATCATTCTCTCTGGGTTTTCTCCCGAACGTGAATATATAGAGTTGGAGTTGAGTTGGCGGTGGAGACCTCGGGGCCACGAGCCTGAAGCGCGCCCGGTGGGCCGCGCCCTCCACCCTCGTGGAGCCCGAGGTGTGGGTGTCGGTGTCAAAACCCAGCGGATCTCGGGTAGGGGTCCCGATCATGCGTCAAGGCGATGGTGCACGAAGGCAAAGGGACACGAGATGTTTACCCAGAGTTGAGCCCTCTCGATGGTGGTAAAACCCTACTTCCCTACTTGATTAATATTGATGATATGGGTAGTACAAAGGTAGATCTACCACGAGATGGTGGAGGCTAAACCCTAAGAGCTAGCCTATGATGGTATGATTGTAATTGTGATGTCGGCCTTCTAAGGCGAACCTCTCCGGTTTATATAGGCATCGGAGAGGGCTAGGGTTTATGGAGTCGGTTACAAGGAAGGAAATATAATATCCGGATCGCCAAGCTTGCCTTCCACGCCAAGGAAAGTCCCATCAGGACCACGGGCCAAGAATCTTGAGTCTTGTATCTTCACGCTTCAATGAATGCGGACGATGTACCACGGTCACGGCTGTCAGGATACCCCTAATCCGGGGACTCCTCTCGGTATGAACTTGAAGCTATTGGCTTGATTGGCGATGAGTCGGCGCTCAATCTTGTCTTCGGCATTGCAGGGTGGGTTCCTCCTCCGAATACTCCAAAGTAATTATCGAACACTTGAATCATGTCCGGATCCACAAGATGATCTGCACATGGCATAAACATGATATGCTGGCAATCTTAGTGTATGTCGTGCCCGTGCATAAGTATGGCCTGGTCCAGCAGCGGACCGGCGTTTATTACCCGTGATGACTTCGCGTTACGAGGCGGTTTTATTAAATGCGTCTCGTCGGGCAGAAGATAGTGTTCCACTTATTGCAGGATTTTTCCATCAATATGAGCGCGAGCAACCCCCACGGCGGCCGTTGGTATAACTCCGTGTGTTTTTAGATAAGCCTCAAGCGGCCCGCCTCAGAGGGACTCTTGATATTCATCCCCTTTATAAAAAGAAATGAGGCCTATACCTCTTTTCCACCTTCCTCGCGCCTTCTTGTACCTCGAGTTCTAACACCGAAACCTAAGCTTCAACCCCCGAGATCGCCCGATATGTCGGATCCGTTCCTCAAGGCCGATGGGTGGCCTCCTCGATTCAAGAAGGGCGACATTGCGAAGCTTAGGAGTCGGCGGATGCACGACCACCGACATCCAACCGGGCTTCACGCATCCGGGCAGGTCACCCCACACGGGCCTAATGGGTGTATCATTTTATCCGCACTTCCTCCATGGCGAGCTTCACCCTCGACCCCTTTGTGAAGCGGGCCCATGTTCTATTATGGGTTGGATTTTCATGAGTCTGGCTCCGGATACTGTCCTCCATATCGTAAATGCGTTCATTATCATGTGCGAGGCTTTTCTCCCACATTACCCCACACTTGACTTATGGCTCAAGACCTTTAATGTGACGCGAGAAGATGATCGAGGGACGACATGTGGAGTGCTTGGAGGTGCCGTAATAACTTGGAACGCCGATGCCCCATGGCGGAGGTTCTTTCCGGAATATCGATGTATGGCATGAGAGGTGGTTTTACGTCCACGGCTCCCGGAGACACAAAGTGGGTGGCTGCCCCTAAGTTTATTTCGGGCCCTCCGTCACTGTTGGTGTCTTGGATGGACATAGGATGGGATTGGGGCCCCATTGGTGATATACCCGATGCTTTGCGAGAATCGCATCCGGGAGCTTCTTGAGAGGGACATTAACCTTGTACGGCATAATGCAAGTGATGTTAATGTCGATAGATGTTGCGTACCAGCATGACCTCTCCGGGATGTGGGAGTTCAATCTGGAGGTCCATGGACTATCAAGCACTTCTTTGGCTTGAAGCTCGGAGATGTGCAAATTATTCTTGGACGGAAAGTAGTGTGTCCGGATACCACCCGGAATCTGGGCCTAAGCTGCAATCGCCTAGATACTCAAGTAAGTAGCCTTGATACGGACACCCTGTTTTGTATTTGTCATGATTGTTTTATTAGAAAATCATCCACGTCCGAGGAAAATGGCTCGGCACAGGCGGAGAGAGTCGGGTGTCAGGCGCCACTAGAAGAGCTAACTTCGCCCCATGCCGCATATGCTCGGCCGGTACTTAGCGAGAATGCCCTCGAGGAAAGACAAAGAGGAGGAGCGAAGAAACAGAACCCACATACTCGCGCATCGAGCAGGGGAATTGTTACCTCCCCAAGGAGGATATTCGGGGAGGAGGCTAAAGCCTCCTCCCAGCGGAGGAAGGGCCGCCTCCGAGACTTGGGAGGCGAGATATAAATTAGGAAAAAAGACATCCCGGGGCCTTGCCCTAGCGGGCACCCTCACCGCACCATGCCCTCAAGCGGCCCAGCCCTCCACCCGAGCTGTAAGTTAATTTTAATTGAAGGTACTCGTTCCTCCTAGATCAATAACAAGTTAGTCTTTCAGGTCCGGCTAGCAGCCCTTCTCAAGCGAGTTAGTCTTGAGGATCTTCCTCCGGAGATGATGGAAGAAGACCCCACCCACCTCTCGGCTCATGAGGCGGGCGACGCGAGGTGTAAATCGTCGAGAATCGGATCTGCAAGCCGGAAGCCAATGTGACCTCCTTGAGTCGGGCGTTTGGCTCCCACGAGGCGATGGGAATGGTCGGCACATTTTGATGTCCGGCAACGTCTTGGAGCCCTTTGGGCGAGCTGCGCTCTCGGAGACACCGCTCATTAATCAACCACAGTGCTCAAGAAGATTTAAATCCGCTTTAAGCGGTTTAGATAAACATTACAAGTTGCCTTAGAGGCTTTGAGGTATGTAGTGAAGAATGCCTTTTTTTGGCTGTGAGGCCTTGCGTTGGTGTGCTCCATATAGATAGTAGCCCTGAGACTCTGGTTTGCCCGCCCTAGGCGTAAGCGAGATCATAAACCAATGATAGTCTTAGCTATGCGGTACACTTGAGTCGGGCCGTCATCCGTTAAGTTGCCAAATTAACGAGGCAAATTTGATCGATTGATGCCGATATCATCTTGGTGAATGGCTGGACAAATCACAAGGTATGTGCTCTGCCTTCCTTAGTATAGGAAAATATGGAAGTGCAAGATATTAATGTAATATGTTGGAATGCAGATGGTGTTGCTGCGTGGAGGCCACGAGGGCAGAACTTGTCAAGACAAGGAACAAGCTCGAGTTAACAATCGGCTGCCCTAAAAGCGGCGAAGAATTGAAACGAACAGGCTGCTCATCGCGAAGCGAGGAAAAGATAGCGAAATGGCTGTGGAGTTAAAAATGCGCTGACGGTATGAGCTCCTTGAAAAGAGCATAAGGAAAAAAGTTTGGTCGAGCTGGACAAGGTGCGTAATGCCACCAAGGAAATCGTACCATGCTCGAGTCTTGGGGAGGAACTTCAGCAGGCGGTAAAATCACGGTTGGGGCTCGTGCCGGGACGATTTTGATCAATCGCTCCTGGATGACCTGGAGTCCTGCGGATGCGTATCTGGATTCGGGAAGAATCGGTGCTGCCAAGTTCTTGAGGATCGGGGTGATAAGGAAGTTGAGAAGCTTTTAGGTCGCGAATCAATGCTCCTACTCGCCGCTGCCGTTAAGTGCCAAGATGGCTGCTGTAGCGAGCTTCACGAGCTGTCCGGTCATGCAATCGGTCTGTGATAGACCATCTTTGGCGAAAGGGCCTAAGCGAACGATTACTTTGGCTTGGTGCAGCAATTCCTTGGGGCCGTGCCTGGTCAGCGCCATGAGGAGGTCGGCGTGCATAGAGGTGCCGAATGGCTCTTGCCAGCGTTAAAGCCTATTGAATGGATATGGAGCCAGCATTATAGCGACCCAAAGATCGGCGGGGCCAATATTGGCTGAGCACTACTGCGCAGATCACGAAGGTGCCACGCCTAATAAGGCGCGATTCCGAAGAATGTCTTATTCAGTGATGAATCGAATCATTGTAGAACAATATTATTTTGGTTATAAGGCTATTTTATACTTTTTGCCCGAAAGTATTATTGTGTCCCAATACATATATTTATATATATATATATATATATATATATATATATATATATATATATATATATATA
Organism: Aegilops longissima; assembly: GCA_021605205.1. Classification (NCBI taxonomy): domain Eukaryota; kingdom Viridiplantae; phylum Streptophyta; class Magnoliopsida; order Poales; family Poaceae; genus Aegilops; species Aegilops longissima. The sequence continues at coordinate 39,082 of JAHIAM010000899.1, forward strand.
TATATATATATATATATATATATATATATATATATATATATATATATATATATATATATATATATATATATATATATATATATATATATATATATATATATATATATATATATATATATATATATATATATATAATATGTAATCCGAAGATAGCAGTCGTTGGCTAGCACCCATGCAAACAATGCGGGGTGTTACTAAAAATATGTTAATCACACTTGATCCAACGTCTTGGTCCATGAAGGAGGTGATCCTCGAACTGAAACCAGACTATATAGCTGTAACACTTTAACAGCCATGGGAATCTAATGTTGGGGCTACTATGAG